>OMKY01143718.1:0-20316 GCA_900302395.1 Bregmaceros cantori
AAATGTAAATAAATGTAAAAAAAAAATGCAGAAAATTCGGGACGGTACGGGGATGATTCGGGACGGTTCAAAATGTTTTTCGGGACGGTTGTGAAAAAAGTTAATTTTAACCCCTGCATTACAGGCCAACATGTAATCAGTCATCAAGTCTTACTTTGGAGCCCGCAGAGCCTTCTGGATCTCCTCGCTCTTCAGGATTCTTCCGAGGTCAGAGTTGGTCATCTTGTGCTTGGGCAGACTGAGGACAGAACAAGACAGATAGATAGTAAATAACTTTTAGTACTCACTTAAGCCTCCATTAAACAGACCAACTCAAGACTTCAGCAGTGGAGTGGCTAATGCTGTTCCAATTCAAAAGTGCCACTGGTGCACTATGAACGGCCAAAAAAAGTGCGATGATTGGCGCCATTTCATGAATGGTATAAAATATATCTAAATGATCAATCCAAATTTACAACAGCCAGCAATACCAGAAAAATCAGTTACAACATTGATTATTCTAGAACATTACAATCCAGTTTATTTACATATTTTCAAATTCTTATAAAACAGATTTCAAATAAGATTTTTTTGTACAGTTCCAAGACCAATACAGTAATGTAGGTACTAACTTGTAGTCTTTCTTGACAGCAGAGGCCTTGCGTCCGGTGCCGTACAGCTGGTCGAGCTTGCGGAAGGCGCTCTCCGTGTAGATACAGAAGCGACCGAGGTGCCCGCCGGGAGCCAGCTTCAGGAGGTTCAGCTGGTTGACGTCCTGCAGGGTGATGCCTGGGATGTTCCTGAAGGCCCTGGTCAGCCCCGAGTCCTGGAGGGTTTCAACTTACTGGTTAGAGGTTGGCGATTTCCGTTAAGATTAAATCGGCAAACAATTAACAAGTCAATGATTGGTCGATTAATCTCTGCACCCCTACTGGCAAAGATGCCACACATGGCATATGCGTGCTTCGTAGTGCACTCGGAGACCGGGGTACTGCTGCGCACAGAATCTAAATTATTAACCTGAAACATTGTGAATGCAAATGTTGATCATAAACACATTTAAGCAGAGGAGTGACCAAACAAGGAAACGATAATTGCTCTTGATTAATCGATTATCAAATTAGTTGCCGATGGGGTCCGTGTCCGAGTGGTTATGGACACCGCCCCTAACGTGACCCCATTCATGTTAGTGGCGCTGTGTCTACCGCAGCGCCACGAGTTAGACTACGCTCGTCGACTTGTCTGCAATGTCTACCCCGATCTCTTCAACCTAGTTTCCGACTGGGGGTGCTATTCAATAAAGATGGAAAAAGTGGCGCCGAGAGAAAAAAAAAATATTAGTTGCTGATTAATTCAATAAGCGATTAATCATTTGCTGCTCTAATCACAGCTGTTCGCATCTCTATTTGAACATACAAGTGGTTGGTAAATCCTTGCCTGGTTAAAGATGACGACGGGTCCTCTGCGCTGGACTCTTCTGCGGTTCCTCATCTTGCCCTTGCCGGCTCTCATGCGCTGTGACGAGTAGACCTTCTTTATGTCGTTCCAGGCCTTCAGCTTCTTCAGCAGCAGCACGGCCTCCTTTGTCTTCTTGTAGCCTTCAACCTTATCGTCCACCACCAGGGGGACCTCTGGGATCTCCTCGATGCGGTGACCTGGATGTATCAGACAGCTATCAAGTTATGCTGGCTTGGGTTTTATCAATTAGGTACACACCAACAGCAGCAGCCGCCATGGAAGGCGCTCAACCGCAACCCATTGAGTAAATTGGGGTTACGGGTCTTAGGCGTGATTTGAACCACCAACCTTTGTTTTCAACCCTCCAGTCATTGGAACGGCCATTCTACCAACCAAGCTATTGTCATAAGTCGACATTGTATATACATGACAGCAGTACATACACATGGAATTTTAGTTGGGTATGCAACAACACTCAAGCTTGACAGACAGTAACAAGTTAAATTCATAGCGTCTACACATGTGACATGTCATCAACCAGAACTACCCCCTGGGTTCCATAACATCACTGCTTGAGGGAAGAAACTTTTTCAGTCTAGTGGTCTTGGTAAGCAGGGCTCGGTAGCGCCTTCCCGAGGGGGGAGGGAGAAAAGGTGGTGCGCTGGGTGGGAGGGTCTGCCATTTCACAATATGACCACTTTTATGATATAAACCCAAGGGTTGGTCAACTCTAGAGCCCACCTTCACGGGGCTTTTGACCAGACCCACCCTTCCGGGGTCTATATACAAACGTAGACCTAAAAAAGGACATGTAGACCTAAACAAATGTTACAATATCACTATCAGATATTGTGATATTATGAATTCACAATATTGTGATATGAAATTCTGGCTATAGCCAAACCCTAGTATATACAAATATCTTTAAAATGCACTTCATTGCTTATATATTTAGTATTCATCCAGATGAGCTGTTAAAAAAGGCAGGTTTGTTGCTCTAATACTAACCTGAAAGCAGGGTGTATTAAACACACTACTGAAAGACACATCCATTGTAGGACGTGTAGCAGTTTGCATTTCTTGGTGAAATTCCATACACACGTAGACTCTGTGACATTCTATGACCAGCACATTCATGCCCATATTTAGACCGGTGTAACTGTCTTGGTGTCTCATTGTGATGCCATCTACACACCCCTCTGCTGTCAGCTTGACACACAGGGGCTGTGTTCATCATTACACGCATACCTCTACAGACGCATGTTTTTTTTCTTCGGCTCGTCTCATTACTCCCACTTATCACTAGTCCATAGTTCCAGTCCCGTGAAGTTAAAGGGGTGTCCCAATTGTCAATTTGCCAAGTGTTAAGGGCCCTAATCAAGTGCCTGCCTTGACCTCCACCTCCCTGGACAGCATGTGCTAGAAGTTCAAACATCGAACTAGAGCTGCAACCGATTAATCGACGATAATCGATTTTGAAATAATCGTCAATTTGATAATCGATTAATCGGCAGCGATTAATCAATTACTTGTTTGGCCCATTCTCCGCTCAAATGTGTTGACTATATGTTGTCAGTTCGCATTCTGTGTCATGGCCCCTCCCATTCTCTTGGATACTGAATGCTGTTAAGCCCCACAACGACACATAATGGGTGAAAACAGAATAAGTTAGCTCGGAAGAGTAGGCTCTTCCGTGTCAATATTTAAAAATGGAAATGTTAGCAATACATGGAGATGGCAAAACTGCAAAAAGTTTGTAATATTAATATGGCAAATTAACATTTCAGGAATAATAATCGTCCCAATTTCAAAGAAAAAAATGAGCCGATTAAAAAGGGCTGATTACTGTATTTTCCGCACTATAAGGCGCACCTAAAAGGCATTAATTTTCATAAAATAACGAGCTGCGCCTAACAATCCAGTTCGCCTTTTATATGGATTAAAAAAATAATAATTACACACACAGTCACGCAAGTTTGACAGAATGCATGCAGTAAAAGTACCTGATTTGATGTGCTGCGGCAGAAATTGTTTTTGACACGAGGGGGTGAGCGTTTATACGTTTTTACTTCTTTGCATTTGTTTTGTTTTAACAGTTCCTTGCCCGTCATTGAATGTGTACAGTTGGTTGAACAAATTGTGGTTGGAGTTGTAATACGAATCAATCATTCTCACACACACTCTACTAACTGTCCCACGGTCCCTCAGTCAAATATCTTTTGCTGTTTAATGCGAGTTTGAAAAATGTTTTGTTAGTCATGGAATCGCGCAATGGATGCAGTGCATATAAGGCCCGTGCGCTGAGCGTTACCTGTTAAACACACACACCCTCTTGTTCACTGTTTTGTGCATACGCTCGTTCTTTGAGAAATAAAAATGTAGTTAGTCATCGACTCATCGTATATATTTACTTGTTGTGCTCATTTATGGAATTGCGCAATTTGTTGTATATAAGGCCCATGCATTGAGCGTTATACGTTAAACACACACATGTAGCAGTTCGCATTTCTTGGGGAAATTTCATACACACTGTGACAGTCTATGACCAACACATTCATGCCCATATTTGGACTAGTGTAAGTGTCTTTGTGTCTCATTGTGATGTCATCTACACACCCCCTCCGCTGTCTGCTAAGACATGGAGGAATTCAGTGTTCTCTCTCTTTCCTGCTTTGTCCATTGACGAATAAAGAGCATTATGTTAGGGGCTGTGTTCCTCATTACACACATACCTCTACACACATATAGAAGTATTGTGAATGTGCTTTGTGGTTATCTGTCCTGTTTATCTTGGTGCGCCTTACAGTCCGGTGTGCCTTGTATATAATGTAGTGAATGCACGCGCGGTGCATTCTGGTGTCAGAAGTGGTTACGGACCGCACATGGGGAGCCTGCGGGGCCGCCTGTTCACACGCAAGTCGCACTCGTTGGAGTGGAGCGGCCACCGGGGGTAGGTGGCCATGACGGGGGGAGGCAGTGTAGTGAATGCATGTGCGGTGCATTCTCCATGTGCCTTCACGCCTCTATATAAAGAGTTAGAACGAAGCTTGACAATGACTGGGCTCAGTTATTGTCGATCCGAGTTCCTCTTTCCCCAGCTCCTCCACGAGGGGGCGCTTGCGTTACAATATGTTCCCCCCCCCCCCAAGACTGCTTGTCGGGGGTGCGCCTTATAATCCGGTGCGCCTTATAGTGTGGAAAATATGTTAAACGATGACCAAAATAATTGTTAGTTCCAGCCCTACATCGAACGTGATGGATTCAAATACATTTTATTTTTAATCAAAAAGTCTGGTAACTTCTCTAGCAATTTCTGGGAACTCACCAACTGTCACGTCCCATGTAAAAACTCCTCGGCCTGCATCAATTACCGAGGCTTTCAGTATGAACAGGGACCACACTGCTGAATCCGTTTGTACATTGTGAATCTGAATTTTTATTCCAGAAGCCAGACAAAGTATTTTTTATACAAAGACTGCCGAAAGAGAGTCAGCTAACCAGGTTTTCTGGATTCCTTTGTCAAACACTAACCAGAACACAAAACGAAACAAAAGTCAGTCTGTTAAGCGGAGGGTCGCGAGTTTGAAAATGAAGCTGAAAAGGGCCCGAATGATTGGCCAAAAATACATCCGTTGGCTTTGTTTGTTTGTTTTTAATACATGATGAAACGGGACTGGTGATATACAGCATCAACACCTGTAGCACACAAACATTTTAATAATTAAAATAAAAGAAAAACAATAACGTTAAAGATGACACAACACAAGCAACACACTGAGCTGAAGAGGCTCATGTCCTTAGCATTAGTCCATTGTTCAAACTAGTCCATTGTTCAACTTAGTCTGCAACAAATCCAATAGTTGAGAATTGACAATTGATTGAACACTTTTGTCAGACCCTTTTCACACTTTTGTCTTCTTTCTGCGAAAAATCTGCAATTATGGTGCAATTCTACTTCCCTGCAACATCCAGCGTCATAAGAACAATGGCGTAGGCCAGAAATAATCATACTGTAGTTAGGGCTGTGCAAAAAAAAGGTTGAAATCAAAATCAGATTTTTTATAATGTGTAAATGGTCAAATCAGATTGTAAAGTTTTTCTAGGATTATTGTGTTGTACAAACTGATTTAGTATGGCAACATGATGTGTCGCTGTGTTATTTATGGTTGTGCTGTAAATTATAAAATTGGATATTTCGATTAATTTAGATATATTTAATTTAATTCATGTAATTATGCAATTTTTGAAAGTATAAGTATATTAAATCGCATGCCCCAGAGTGAAGTCTCTGTATTTCATTTACAAAATCGGCAGTTTGCAAAATTTGAAGTAAGAAAAATATACATTTTGATTTGTTTTGAATCATTTATTTTATGCGTTTTTCCTTCAAAAAACGAAATCGAATCTGAAATCAAATCTCCAGAGAAGAAAAAACAGGATTTTATTTACTCCTCCTTCTCTGGGCTCTGGACCCTCCCACTGGTTATATTATATAATATGATGTAGTTCTGTTTTTGTTATTTGTGAAAAGGGTCTATGGAGTCACACAATCTAATCTTAATGAAATCATTTCTGAATATACAGAACAAAATGAATGGACAAAAAAAATGGATATGAAGGAAATAATTCAATGAATTAATTGAGTTTATGCCCGAGTATAATTTCCTAGAAGTATTGAAAGTCATGCGCAGCAGTACTTGGTTAGCATAGCCGAGCCCCATGCGAGCAAACAGAGGTAAAGTTAGAATAAGGGACAAGATTGTGACGTCACACCTCCAAAAATCTGCCCGAGTGAGCAGTAGCACCTCCTCCTGTCGGGCGGAGTTGCATGGATACGCGTGGCATTGTTTACATTCGTGCACGAGCGCTGCCGTAAGCCGACATGTCTGGGAATCGTTGCGTTGAAGGCTGTGGAGCATCATTGCACAAGAAACCTGAGTAACATTTCTTTCGTTTCCCCAAATGGAACCCCAAGTTACCGCAGTTCGACGAGACGAAAAGACGCTGACCATCGACTGCATTCCGGACCGGACAAGAGTGTGTTCGCTACATTTCCATTAAAGTTACCCAAAATATTTGTCAAATGAGTGTAGAACCATGTAACCATGTATAGACCAATGGGGTGACCGCATTTTCTCAAAGGCACCAACTTGTAGCTTAATGGAACGTGCAGGTGCGTGGAAGCGAACACAAGTGACGTAATCGCCCGTCCCTAATTAACAGCAAATGTTTACTTTAAATCTGATTAGTGAGTAGTTACATGACCGAGGTTTGGTTACACAAAATCAAAACGCAGCAATTTTGGGGACTGGCTGTATGGCACAGTCTTGTGCTTGTGGCTTAGTTCAGTTAGTGCAGCGGTGTGAGATTGCTTCCCCTCACGTTAATATACTTGCAGCGAAAAAAAAAAGTTTGTCGGGGCCGAGTGGTTATGGACACCGCACCTAACGCGGCCCCATTCATGTTAGCAGCGCTGCGTCTACCGCAGCGTCCGCAGTGTCGTGAGTTCGACTACGCTCGTCGAATTGTCTGCAATGTCTACCCCCGATCTCCTCAAAGCAGTTTCCGACTAATCCTATCTAATAAAGATGGAGAAACAGCGCCTGATGCCGGAAAAAAAACTTTAAAAAAATAATAAAAAGTTTGTGTTGGTAGGGCTAAGCTATGCCGACAAAGTACTGTTGCTTAAAATTCAAGATAGACGGGGTGTCATTTGCGGCACCGCACCCAACGCGGTGCCGCAAATTCTCCTCCCCACGTCGGCTTGTCTGGAATGACTACCCCTGATCTCTTCAACCCAGTTCTCAAATAATCCTATCTTTTTAAAAATGCCGCCGATGCTGGAAAAAAATTACTTACATTTAAAAAAAAAAAGGTATATAGCGACTGGGCTAAGATCAGGAAGGACCATATTTACTGTACTCCAAGGGACTCATTTCAATAATCGGCAACTAGTTATTTGTTGCCCCAGTCAAATGAATGGCTAACCATTTTCAGAAATGTATTGTAAATGAAGATATGTCCACATTTCGAGCTAAGGCTGAACACAAGACAAAGACAAACATCCACCACTCTTTGGTCCAACAACTCATTAATCAAACAATAACAAGCACGACTCGTTCGTCCCAGTTTTAACACCAAATACAAAACTATGAAATGCCTAAAAAGGCCGTTCCTCGATACTCCCGATCACATACAAAAATATCACACTTTAATATATAATCGACAACAATACACAGTGTTGAATTACGGGCGACTAATCTTACAAAAGGAGAGCATTCGGCATTACCAACATGACCTGGGAATGGAAGTCATCCCAGACCACACCAGCAGGTGCCGTTAAGAGGAGTGAGAGAGTTCTAGTCGTCCTGGTTTAGACACTAGAAACCAAAATGGAGCCAGAGCTTCCAGTTATGCCCCCTGTGATTGGCCAGACAGTAAATGTCCCCGTACCACTCCTAGGTTTTCTCCAAGGGCACTTTCACAAGCAAATATTTAGTCCATTTCCATTGTTCCGAGACCTCCTGAAAAGTTGCGTTGCGTCTGAAATGGCACTTGGTACATCATTAGTGCGTAGGCCGCTGTCCAGACAAAAAGTTCTTGGTTCAATTCCAGTGCACTGAAAACGGTCGAATGATGCCCTAAAAACGACCAGAAATGCAGTGTGCGACCGAAGAACACTAGCAATAAACGGGCGCCATGTTGTCTAATGAAAATGGAATGACAGACAATGTCAACAAGCGCACACCCACGTCTTTTTGTGTTTGTTGTCCTAATTACAGGCGGAATACAAAGTTGGTAGCGCAACGGGCTGAAGCGCCACAATGTCATTTCCAGCAAGTGCAAAACGGGAGGTGTTCGATTTGAGATGGTACCAAAATGCTACAGTGCTCTAAAAAGTCAATGTGCTGCCCCGTCTATGCACGCCACTTTCGGTACCATTTATTTTGCTGTGTCTTTGACTATATTTCAACAAGTATAATTGGCAGGCGCACACACATACCGCGTTATTCTAAAACGGTGGTGGTAACTCGTGCTCTGCTATTCCACACCCAACTGCACTTGACCGGATCTGTGCCCCACAAACGCATGATTGTACCAGTGAAACAGGCATCCCATTGGTCCAGAAGAGCATGTGACCACATCGGTGAGAGACTTCAAGTCGGATTCTGACTGTATTTCATCAATATTTATGTAAAACGTAGGGAAATATATAGTCACAGGAAGAACGTTTCACCCGGCAGGACAAATGTCATTTCACGGGAAAACTAGTCTATATTTCAGTGGACTGACCCAAGTGCGTCATTTGAAACACAGCAGTGGTCTTGGGACAGTTTCCATTTTCATTCTAATTGACTGTATATAAAAGTAGACGCAGCGTGCATGACATCATCCCATTGCTTTCATCACTTTTTTGCGCCCGCCGACTGCGCGCTGCTATTGTTGAAAGTACCCGTATATCCGGTACAAGGAGAGATAGAGAGCGCTATACATTATATGAGAGAGAGAGAGACACGCCACAAGCGACTTCTTCCGGTGCTACTGTCCGCTAGGGGCGCCAACGACAGAGTCAGAATGAATGGGATCCTATGGGAGCTGAAATAAAAAATATTAACGCCAAATCTGATGCGTTTGTGAAATGATGACCCCCCTCTCACACTAAACCATTAACTATCCCAACAATATATACCAAAACATCCATTAGAAACAATCTTTAAATAGGTTAAACGGCCTGCTAAAATCCCAGGCCGTAAATCCCATAGGCTCCGTGCTTTTGGTTGACGACTCCGCCCACCTGACCAGCAAAAGCACACGGAAGTCGTGCCGGCTGAAGCAAAAGCGACGTCCATATTTATATACAGTCTATAGTTCTAACTTTTGATTCGGACCATACATTGGCTCACAAATTGACTTGTGAAAGTGCAGTAAGAACATTCCTCACCGCACCAACGGTTGGCCCACTATCCATTAGGACAGGATCGCCCAGTAGCCTTAACTATAGTTTAACAACTCATGGCATAAGGCACATCTCATTGTGCACAACCCATTTCGCTAGGGGGTCATAATCAATCTAAGGCTACGTCCACGCAGGAGGAAAACCAAGCGCTGCCCAGCGAACTGTTTTCAACTAGAGTGCAGGAAACCATACGACAATGATTCACCTTAAAAGTCATCTTTTGAAATTACCGTTTTGGGGTACCCAGCAAAGAAAACCGCTTTTCCCATGGTGGCGTTATTGACTGGAGGCAACGTTGACCATATAGTGGTGGTCGGAAGTCAAACTAGCAGCAGGTATACAATTGGTAATAGTTATGTTTGTTATGCACGTCACATGACAACAGGCAACATTTCCTAACGGGCAACAAAAGGTCAAGTGTCATAGATTGTGAAACATAAACATAAACAATTCTGTAGCGGTTCACATTTCTGGGGAAATTGTAGACACACGCAGACACTCTGACATTCTATGACCAGCACATTCCTGCTCATATTTGACGCTGGTGTAACTGTATTTGTGTCTCATTGTGATGTCAACTACACACGCCGTCCGCTGTCTGCTAAGACACGGGGGATTTCAGTGTTCTCCTGCCTTTCTGTTCTGTCTCTTGACGAATAAAGAGCTTTATGCTAGAGGCTGGGTTCCTCATTTGACACCTACCTCTACAATTCCGTTTTTTGATGCCACGCTTACAATACCCAGACTAGGCATCCATCAATTTGCTTCAAATCAAGGCTGGTGGCCACTCTATCCATGGTAACTCGATTCTCAATCTATGGTTCGGATAATGCACTTCAGCACTTCGTACACTTCATTTGAGTGCTGTTCCAAAATGAAATGCGCCACAAGTTCCCGGATGGTGCAATTCGAGCGGCCGAAATACGAAGTGTGGGTCACTATTTTGTACACGCTTCGGACGCCATTTTGTCAACATAGTGGACAGGGCAACACCGGCAAGTTTCAAAAACAATGTCGACCAAAGACAGCGGGGGTTGAATGTACTGTTGTGACAGCTTCAATGTCTTATTCATTTTACAGTGAACTTTCACAATAATCTGATATGAATCACAATTGTGTGAAGTGTGAAGTTACTTTTTAGCGCAATTTTGGCGGGGAGTGGGACGCCGCTCAACCGCTATTTCCGTACAGAGTATACCATTTGGAATAGAACTTTTGCGCTGAAATTGGTGCACTATTCATGTAATGTGCACTGCCCATAGTGCACGAAGTGTACTTTGCGAAGTACACAAATTGGAACGCAGCCTATCCGTGAAAGCTCTAGGATCTACGTAGGTTCGAAAGCCTTTTCCTGTGGTGGCTGGCAGCAGCATATGTGAAAACCAAAAACCCCAGCAGGCTCTCATGAATCTGTATGGATATCTAAGCAGCTGGGGCGTGGGGCGCACTGCGCAGTTCCCGTGGGGCGTCCTGCACAGCTACTGTCTCGCTTGGGACATGGGTGTTGAAGGCACCCAACTCAAAAGAAAGCCGAGCTGCATTATTCCAAGCAAAGGGAAAGCTATCGTACAATTTGTTATTAAAATTCAGAAAGGCAGCTACTCCTAAATCCTTGCAATGTGCGACAAAGTAACCGCCGTCAAGCAGAAAATGTCTTAATTTCTGCATACATGCAAACCAAAGAGCCACACACTACAAAGATGTCAAATTAGTAAATCACTGATGGACGTGAGCCGCAGTAGCTTAGTCAGTCAAGACAGTGTGCCCTGCGAAGCACATATAGGCAGAGAGTCGTGGGTTCTCACCCCGCATGTCACTTCTTCACCCCTTTCCAGCTAATCCTCAAGCTGAAAATGGTCCGGATACATGAAAAATTTCAGACGGAAGGTAAACTCTGTCTTAGCGCCATGATGGAGGCTGTGCTCCTGTTAAATGCGGCACAAGAATGCTTGTACCGTAACTTCAGTCGGTTAGGCAGAGCGCTGTGCAGCACATGTCCTCTTAAGCCCGTGCCCCAGTTGACGGCACACGTTGCACCGTGGGTTTTCCTCACCCATCCCCCCCCTCCCGACCCCCCTTGAGCCTAACCCTGTCAAATAAAACTGAACAATGCCGCATGCGTCGATAAACAATTACATTTGAAATGTGGTACAAGGGAAGGTTTCAAGACGTTTTAATGACCCGTGATGTTTTTTTCTACCTAATGCCTTGTTAAGAGCACTCGCAAGATGGCGGCTAGGGCGTCTTCTTCCAGTACAGCTCCTAGTCATATTTACGTCTGCAGTGGCACCGGGCGCGGCGGGTCGTGGGAGGAATCAGCACAGCTGATCTTCAAGGGTCTTAATTGTTGAGACGTGAAAGAATGAAGTCCGAGGCCACAAGTCACGCCGCCACTAATAACCACTTTGTAAAAAAATGTTCTAACACTTTTCTACCCGCTTACAGCGTCTGGACGGAGGGGGAGGCGTGTCCGTGCCGGCCCCCCCCCCTGTGGTGTGGTGCCTCACAGGCCCCCGTCGTAGGCATAGTCGGCCTTGTTGTGCATGATGAGTTTGTTGTCCACGAAGTAGAAGCTGTCGGAACGCGTTTCATATGGATGCTCCACCATTAGCCGGACTGCCAAGAACAGAAGACGGTGTCAAATTAGCTCGGACATTCAAGAAATGCCTGTCCTTGTCATGGTTTTAAATAAATAAATAACTACATTAAAAAGTAATTAACCGTTGAATGCACTCAAAATATTGTTTCCACATGACTCGAGTTTTACTTTCAAAGAGTTAATATTATAGTAGACTTGAAAAAAAATGATTGTGTTATGGGCATAGACTGTATATTAACGCCAAATCTGACGTGTTTGTAAGATTATGACCTCCCTCATACAATTAACATGGGGCATGCCCGGCAAGATAAATGAAAACATCAATTCGCCCCAGGATTTAAATAAGTTAAGAACAGGCTGCTAAAATTGGAATATTTGTATTGGAAATCCCAAAGGGCTCCCTTTTCTGAAGCCAGCTCCGCCCACCCCAGGTGAAAACCAATGAGGAAGTTGGCACACACACCAGAATGAACACTGATATATTAATTTTGCACTAGGAGTGTAATAATATACAGTAATAAACTCACCAAGGTCGTCTGGGAGCTGGGGGAACTCGTAGATGTGTTCGCAGGTGTTGCGGCTGTTGGGGATGCAGAATCCAAAGTCAAAGTCAAAGTTCTTGAGGAGGCGTCCTTGGAAGTAGTGTCTCTCGATCATACGGAAACTGTTGATGGGGCGCTCTCCCACCGTGAACTCCACCCTGGGGTCACAAGAGACAGAACAGCTCAACTCAAAAGATTTTTATATCGCACCAAAATCACAGCCAACAAAATCACAGCCAAAGCTGCCTCAATGTGCTTCACAAAAGTAATTTTGTTTTTAAATTTTAGTTCAAGAAATATAGCAGCCGTTTACCTAACTACCTTTCAACCTTGACAACCCAATTGTGGATCGTAATTGGCATTGGTTACAGAACTGCTTTAATGGAGGACTGGAGAGAAGAGAGAAGAAATCAAGATTTTCAATCAATCTCAATCTCGGCCTAGTTGAAAAAAAAGAAAAACCATCGGATTTTACTCAATTGTTGTTAATGTTGATTATTTATCCCCTTTAACGGAGAAGTGAAGAGCAGAAAGAAGAAAGAGGAGATAAAGATTTTGACCCAATGTCAAAGTTATTTTTTTGCTCCCAAAGAAATTACGTTAAAAAAAAAAACAACAACAAAAAAACACATAACATCTAACCACACAAACTCACGTGGCTCCCACGGTGCGCAGCTTGAGGAAGGCTGGGGTGAACTGGTAGCGGACGAAGCGTCCAGCGCTGCTGTCCGCATCGCCTGTCTCGTCCTCCCCGTCCGGGGGGTCTGGCAGAGGAAGCGATGGGACTTTAGCTCAGTTCCTGAGCTAAAGTTCCAAAGCTAATGGAACAATGCATGTATATTGCGGGTCGTACTTAGTTTTATTAGTTATATTGACGTTGAATCCGAATTATTTTTGAGCTACTGAATACACCAGGTTCTACATGCCCCCCCCCCTTTTTCTCGACGCAATGTTAAAAACACTGAAGTCACCTCTTAAGTTCCTAGGTATACATTTCTAGGCAGGTGTTCTTCTCTGGGTTGCGAACAGTGATTCGCAGAACAATGCCACCCATCGCTCACTTTCAGACTCCACATGTGAAAAGGAAGGTGCGCAGCTTTGAAAAGTGTGGAAACGCAGAGAGAATCAATTAAAAATGCAATTAATGTTGCATCTTAAC
This sequence comes from Bregmaceros cantori, assembly GCA_900302395.1. NCBI lineage: Eukaryota > Metazoa > Chordata > Actinopteri > Gadiformes > Bregmacerotidae > Bregmaceros > Bregmaceros cantori. Next base: position 13,695 of record OMKY01143718.1, read on the forward strand.
TGACTGGTGCGGGCCCTAGTCTGAATCTTTAGATGTGAAAGCTACCCAAGTTACTTCCTCCAATAGAGGTGCACCGATCCGATCCTCAGATCGGTGATCGGTGACCAATCAGACTTTTTTCCAAGGATCGGGACTCGTGATTTTAAATGAGTTGGGGAGCCAAATGATTGTTTATTTACATTGACTATTATTGAAATTGACAATTGTGCCAAATAGTTTGGGCACTACCAACTTTTGCAGGATCAGGACTCTGTATCGGGGATCGGGACTCTGTACCAGAGATCGGGATCAGCCGATCCTTAAAATCAAAAGATCGGGATCGGATTTGGAGAAGAAAACGTGATCGGTGCACCCTATCCTCCAGTACTCTGATCGACTAAACGTTGTACTCCTAGACTGAAGCGCTCTTACCGGCATTGGGCGGCTTAGCGATCTCAAACAGCACGGAGCCGGTGTCCAGGTCGCGGATCTTGAAGCGTGTGAAGTCTACGTTGTACACATTGTCCTGGGGGCTGCACAGGTAGTCTGGAACACATATGACACAACTTTTACACAGCTACAAGTGTGGAAATAATCGAATTCAGTGCCAAACACGCGTTACTACGTTTTTTCTGCATAGTATCGCTGACTGCCAAAGACATTGGAGAACAAAAACAAGATACACGTAGTACGACTTTTGACCGCCAGTTGGTGCATACACTGCCTCTGGGTACCTCAGTGTCTGCCTCTATACCGGTGGCATATACCGCCACTCAGCGGACAGGATCCCGAGGACTCTCAAAAACAATCCTGCAAGACAGTGCCAGGTGGAATCAAAAATGGAAGACGGAGAAAGCGATGGGAAGAGAATATCCAAGAATGGACAAGTTGCAGGCTGAGTGACACCATGCGAGTGGCCAAGGATGGAGAGAGCTCGAATTTGAGCGGTGTTCACCCCAGCACCATTTCTCCCTAATTTTTGACCCTAGGGACTTTCCATTGCATGTCGACGCTTTACATATGTTTGGTTTGTAAAATAACGGTCAGGGGTTGCGCTAATTATACACACAACAGCAGAATAAGAACGATGATGCAATACTTCATGGGGAAAAAAAATATTACTAATACCTTCCTCAGATGTGCACCATAAATACCAGTCGATTGTCCGCTAATATCAGCTGTGCGTCCTTTAGTAGTCGGCTGTTATGGATATTTGAATAGGCGATATCCTTGGCGAGTTCAGATATGGAGGAAGCACGCGGTTGAACGGGTTTCAATAGACGTTCATTGAAACCCTGGGGTGTCAACAGCCTCGACGGACGTGGGAGTCAAGAGACAGGGGCCTTTGCATTCTGTGAGGCCTCGGTTTCCCTCTGGCTCTAGTTATGAAGCTTGTCGCTTTTGCTGGAGGCTCCGGGGGAAATCTTAAAATAAACTGAAATATATGAGGATGGACAGACCAGTGTCTGTCAGGATGTGCCGTCTAGTAATGCCCACGTTTCACAGAAAGTGGTATCTTAAAGAGTCAAGAAAACTATATTGTCCCTGAGGGGCTATTTGTAGTGTAGCCGGCAGCAAAACAGAAAACGACACTAAGTACTAGGGGTGTAAATCACACCCCTCATGTCGATACGATTCAGTACCGCTTTCCTGACCCAACGATTCGATTTTCTTTTGATACTCAAGAATTCACCAGGATGCGATTCGATTCGATATAATTCTTCAAGTATTTTTATTTAACTTGACAGGGGAGTGGAATCATGTCAAAGAGCAAATTGATAAAAATAGACCAGAAAAAAGACTGATAGTCTTGCGGACGTATCGATACACTGGATCGACAGCTGTTGTACTGATATATCGATACAAAATCGATAGCATTTACACCCCTACTAAGTACACAATAGAGGTGCACCGATCCGATCCTCAGATCGGTGATCGGTGGCCGATCAGACTTTTTCCCCCAAGGATCGGGACTCGAGATTTAGGATCGGTAAATGAGTCGGGGAGCCAAATGAGCCAAATAGTTTGGGTACTACCAACTTTTGCAGGATCAGAACTCTCCATCGGGACTCAGTATCGGGACTCAGTATCGGGACTCAGTACCGGAGATCGGGATCGGCAGATCATTAGAATCAATGGATCGGGAGCAAAAAAACGTGATCGGTGCACCCGTAGTACACAACAGTAAAATCAATCTGGTTAAGGAGACGGCAATATATAAAATAATAACAAAAATAAGTACAGTTCTATGATAAAAAAAGAAAGGAAGTGACCACAGTGCTTACAGTACATGCAGTACTAGATTATCAATTATTAAGAAGGCCAATGGCCACATGGACCCAGTACTTTGTAAACCTGTTTGTACTACATCTTGGCACATGAAATCTGGGAACGGAAGGGAGCAAGCTAAATTCATGGGCCAGTGGAGGACTAGGGTCCGACTGGCCTGGCGAGCGAGAACCAGCGCATCGTCCACGCATTGCACATCGCTAGACACTTGCATTGGGTCTGGTAAAACCAGGGTCGGAAAACATTTTACCGTGCCAATCAAATAGTGTTCTCCAGTCCCACCGCGCAACCAAACTCAGCCCACGTCTCGCGTAGCCCGTACAAACTCCGCCCACGTCTTACGTAGCCCTACAAACTCCCCCCACATCTGCGCTGATTGGCCGATTGAATCCGTACCAACGGCTTGCCTGATTTTCCCAGACCCCATGCAAACATAGCAATGTGCAATGTGTGGACGGTGTGTTGATTCTGGCTCACCAGGCTAGGGTGTGAAAGGACAAGTTTAGCTTTGGCAAGGGACCTAGTTTTGTACAGAAGATAAATATCTGTCGGATGGGTACCAACTATTTTGCTGCATACTTTAACAATCCCCTGGAGTCTGTTACGATCTTTCAAAGACCCAAACCAACATATGAAAGCAAAAGTGAGGACTGAGTCAATAAAACAGGAATAAAACATGGTCATGAACTTGGTCTCAATGTCTATGTTCCTAAGCTTACAAAGGAAGTGCATGCGCTGGTTGGCTTTATTGCACACACAAGTGATCGTACATGTTATTTGAAACGATGTTCAACACGTCTTGAGCATTTGTACATTTGTATTAACATAACACGGTTCACTCACTTTGATTCCAAATTTGAATATTACCGTTTCACCATTGTGATGGTTCAACAATCAACATACGCACTGCCTTCTTTATTCCATTTGCAACAAATCTATGGTGATGATCCTTCATATGAAGTTAATTATTCCTTTAATGACGCCAAGGATGCGCGCACGGACACACACATACACACATCTAATGGATAACACACGCACGCACTTCTATAATCTTCAGAAATATTAAAAATGTAAAAGTCTACGTGCGATTAAAAGACACGTCCCATTTGCTGCATTACGGACTATAATTGCATAGTATTTGACTATTAATTCAATTATGTGGCGTACCCTGCGTGACTTGTCGGAGCCCGAGGACGTGGTCCGGGGAGATGTTGCCCCCGAGGGCGCGGAGCTCTGTCTCGGCCACGGCGGGACACACTTCCCCTTGTCTGGACAGGAGTCTCCTCAGCCGGCCGCCCCTCCGAGAGTCCCCCGGGGCCCTGGGCGCCGCCGGCGTCGCTTTGTTCCGCGGGGCATTCATGGAGGCCGGGGTCGGTGTGGAAGCGGATGAGGGGGAGAAAGTGACGGGCCGTTTGTTTGGAGGCTGGACACAAGATGGCGTCCCTCTTCAGAACATCTCAACGGACACCCGGCGCGCAGGGCGCAGGCCGCCGACAGCTGCTGGTGTGTCAGTCGTGAACGATCTATTGGGTGAACTATTGGGTGAACTATATTATTAAGTGAATTTTGATGAACTTGTTATTAGGTGAATTTTGATGAACTTGTTATTAGGTGAACTTTGATGAACTTGTTATTAGGTGAATTTTGATGAACTTGTTATTAGGTGAATTCTGATTAACTTGTTATTAGGTTAAATGAGCTTGTTATTAGGTGAACTTTGATAAACTTGTTATTAGGTGATCTTTGATAAAATTAGTTGAACTTTGATTAACTTGAAATTTGACAGGACAAGAATATTTCCACCAGCTCGAAGATCAGACTGATGCACATACTTGTTGACGTCAATCTTTCTGTGCACTTGTGAGACATGGACCCTAACGGCATAACTAGAGAGAATAATTCAGTCCAGAGATGAGATGCTTCCTCAGGCCCCTCAGCATCTCGTATAGAGAACCCGTCACCAACGAAGAAGTGAAAGCCAGAATAAAACAAGCCATCAGACAATATGAAGATCTACGAACCACAGTCATAAAAACGGAAACGGGTACAGACATGTCATGAGATCCCAAGGACTCTCAAAAACAATCTTTCAAGACACAGTGCCAGGGGGGAGGAGAGGAAGACATAGAAAGCGATGGGAAGCCAAGTGGACATGGTGGGAGCTGAGCGACACCATGCAAATTACCAGGGACAGAGAGAGATGGAGAGAGAGCTGGTTGCAAAGTCTTCAGTGGCGCCCCAACGGTCATCCAAACTACGGGACTGATCATGATTAGGTGAACACTTGAAAACCCCAAGCCAGAATCAATGAATCGTTCACGCATCGCACGTAGTTAACGGCCGTGAATAGCGAGCGATGCGTGAACTGTTCGTTGCTTCTGGCTTGTCAGGCTAAAAAAAACACACCGATCACTGCCAACAGCGTTTTTGAATGAGTAAAGAGTGATGGGGAAAGTTGCTTTTTAAAAGTTACAAGTTACGTATTAAAAATTGTAACATGTAGTATTAAGACCAAAGACATTTTCATTATAGTTCTATTTTTTTCAGTAATCTGATCACATGTTTTCATCCAGCACTGCATAGTGTGAACAATAGAGTAAACCGAGGAACGTTCTCAAGAGTAGAATTAAGAAAGCAATTTGATCGAACACATAGCGATTTAGCGCCCTTCGTCCTGTTTCCATTAATTGATTTTCTGAAAGGTGCCACAGCCGATGCGCTGATTGGCTAACAATGCCAGCCGTCGCCATGGTGACCAGACAAGACATCATGATTGGCTGAGAGGGACGTTGGCATGGCTACCAGACAGACGATGATGCTTCCGAGGCACTTTTATGATGCCAAAAAAAATGATGCCATTTGAGCAATTGCAATTTGAGGAATCTTTAAAAAAGACATCTTTGTGATATCAAAATTCAGTGGAAAAATGCATACTACGCACTACGCATGATCACAGCAAAAGTGCAGCTAAAATGAATAATAATAATAATAATAATAATAATAATTATTATTATTATTATTATTATTATTATTATTATCCCTTAGGCACTTTTAGTACACATTGAGTCCTTGTGCAAAATGATCCCAAATGAGAAAATCAACATTGTTGTGATATGAAAGTTCAGTGAAAACCACCACTCACACTACCACGCTCCTGGTGAAGTGGCTGCTGCTCTTGTCGGAGTTCAGAAGGGAAACAACTAATGGAAAGAAGCTGTTCCTGGATCTGGCAGTCTTGGTGAGCAGAGCTCTAAGGCGTCTGCCAGAGGAGAGAGGAGTAAAAAGAGGCTGCGTGGGATGAGAGGGTTCAGTTGCAATGTTCCGCTCCCTCCCTTTGGCCCTGGATGGGAGGGGGGATCTGATTATCCCGTCAGCCGACCCACTGCAGCCTGCACTCGTCCACTTTAGAGGGGCCGTACCAGACCGTGATGGAGGCACAGAGGAGGAATTAGATGATCGCCGTGTAGAAGGTGATCATGACCTCCCGAGGCAGGCCAAACTTCCTTAACTGGCACAGGAAGTCTCTTCTGTGCTTTCTACCGTCCACCGCAGTTCCATTGTGATGTTGCAACCCAGGAGCCAGTGGGCCTGTCCACCTCCCCCTGAACGCAGACTCATCCTCGTCCCGTCGTGTCATCTGTGTTCTCCAGGAGCTTCACCGAGAGATTTCCTGAAGTTCAGTCATTGGTGTATAGGGAGAACAGAGCCAGAGACAAGACACAAGGCCCATTCATACCTCACGTAAATCACGGGTACGGATGGAGTGTTTCACACGTTCTCTCCGTCGATTACGTACATAAATTGACACGGATCTGGGGACCTCATGATTACGTGCGAATGGATGAACCGGAGCAATACTTCAGGAAAATGTGGGGGGCGCTACTGAGTATAAATAGCTGTTGTTGCACACGGTAACGTAAAAGACGCTTGGAGGTATGAAGGCGGCAACGCGTGGAACATACGGATGGATTATGTACGTAAGTGGACACATGTAGGGTATGAATCGGCCTTTAGTCTTGTTCCAGTTGTTATATTGTAATGAAATGGAGAATGAATAAGACACAGAGGTGGGCTATTGACTGGAGTCGACGTTTTTAGTACTCATGTTCTCAAGGAAGTACGCATTAAGCATGCTTATAGATACATCTCGCAATACGACAGGATAACATTGCTGTCATGTAATAATGTAAATGTATGAATATGTATATAATAACGACACCACACCAGTGTCATCCAGTCTCATGTGAGTCACAGTTTGCTACCATCACTAACTAGTCTCTGTGAGAGGAAATGATATATGTGGAAAGATTGTACTGTGTGGATTAAGACCAAGAAATGTGGAACCAGCACAATA
>OMKY01143727.1:0-15599 GCA_900302395.1 Bregmaceros cantori
CTTTATTAAAGTTTGCAAAATTGTTTTTTTAGTAACATAGGTCTGGTCATTTATAATGGATTTGATTTTAATATATTTTTTTACTTCCTCAAAAATGATGCTACTGCACCTGCTACCTGCCTCTGAAAATGTGTTGCTATGTTTGCTATGTCTGTACAATTATTAATTCTAATAATAAAAAATAATAATAATAAAACCGCAATTAAAAACCGCAATTAATCGCAAAGGTGGAAAAACCGCGATTTTTATTTTTGGGCAAAACCGTGCAGCCCTAATATATATATATATATATATAAAATCCAAGATCGTGATATCGTGATATGCACTCACAAGATCGTGATCTACTTTTTTTTTCAAGATCGAACACCCCTATGAGGTGGTGTCCTGTCATCCAACGCATGATGTGGTTTTCGATTATTCTACGATTTTGTTTCGATTATACCACTTAACTTTGTGGTCTAGTTTATGCATTCACTGTCAATCAGAGGGTTGGAGTGGATCAGAACAGCCATAGTAAATATTGCCTTTTTTCCAACAGCACTGAAACTAAACTAGAAGTGGTACAAAAAATAATACTTTTACTGCTAGCAGTATGTGTTGCAACACATTATCAATGCAAGTGCTCGTAGAGCTCGACAACTACACCAACTACATTACCCAGCGGCACCGCAACCCGGAAGTCTGGTCATGTGACCACGGCAAGTGCCAGTGATCAATCGGTAAGTTGGTGATTAAGTATGATTATGTTACTTATAGGCTACAGAAATACCCCCAAATTTAATCACTTCTTCCATTGGTCATTTCCAACAACAAAATTTAATCTAGATCCGTGCACACGTTTTTCAGTTATCCTGGCGACAGACAAACCAACGCGACGAAAAACATAACCTGCTTCCGCTGTGCAGCCCCAGTGTAGGTAAAAGTATCTAAAAATGACTTACCTAATAACGCCTCTCAATACAATCCTCTTCTATTTCCCTATCCCCCTCTCTTTGTGTTTGGGTGAATGACTGTTGTTTATGTCAGTGACTTACCTAATCTAGCTCAGTACATTTTTAAATGTATGTTTGAAGCCCATTCGAACCATTTTCAGCTTTATTCAGGATTAGCTGGGAAGGAAGAAGGGGGAGGAGACATGCAGAAAAGCCGTCAGTGCGGGGAAGCCAACTCGCAACTCTCCACTCCATTATGGCATATGTGTGCTTTGTAACCTTAACTGGGTGAGATAATGTGGTGCACAAGCTTAATACTTTTCAAAATAAAATCACCAAATGATCAGCGTTCATCTGAATTCTAACTCTGTTCTCCTGATGATGCAGTGGGGATGCAGAGGACCAGTTTAAGGATGTTCCAGTCAGCGGTCGGGGGAGCGCCTCCAGCAGGAGCTCATACGACACCCTCCCTAGGGAGAGGGGAGAGAGGAGCAGGTGCAGGCCCCAGGGAAGGGCCGTGGGGGGATGCTGAACTTGGAGGTTAGGGATCTGTGTGCCTCCCATTAATGGTTATTACAATTTTTAGTTTAATCGACTAGGTGCCGCTTTTAAAAAAAATATATATAGGGTCCGTGCAGGGAGCACCAAGTAAAACTCAAGGCCTTTTCAAGGCTTTTGAAGACCATTTTGTGAAACATTTCAGATCCAATTTCAAGTGCCCCGCCCCCAAAAATGGACGATCACGTTTCATACATCTGATAAATAAAATATTAATCCTAATCCTTAGGTATTTAGTGTTAGACCATGTTTTCTTCTTTATTTCCTCAATGCACTTTGACTGTACTAACTTTATAATTATACGGAAACAGAAAACAATAGCGGCCTCAGGCAGACGGACTACTAGCGCCACAACACAACACATAATATGGGCGATACATTTCAATGTTTGTATTTTTCCTTAATGTGTATTATGATTTGTTTTATCATTTATTCTGTTGTCATGTGTGTGTACTGCCGTCATGTATATGCAATATGGTGAAAATAAAATGAATCTTGTATCTTGAATATGTTTTTCTTCTTTTAATGGAGAAGCAAGCGGGAACAGTGTCAGTCATCTCCAGTGGTGGAAAGTAATGAATTACATTTACTCATGTTACTGTAATTAATTACTTTTTATGAGTAATTTGTAATTTTCTGAGTAGTTTTTGAAATGTATCATTTTTACTTTTACTCAAGTACATTTTTACCTTGGTACTTTTAACATTACATTTCAGTCTCCTCACGTTACTAATTACAAAACATATTGGTGGATGGTAAAATTTTTTAAGTTGGGCGGAAAGTTAAACTCCTGTGCAGCCAGGTGAGCCAGAACAAACACATTGTCCACGCATCGCACACCACACAAAGCTGTTATTTGAATATTGATAAAAATATATTTTAAAAAACCAACTTGTGCTGATTTATGACTCATGCTTTTTTGCATTAAATAACTGAAAGTAACTTTTACTCATTTTACTCATTACATTTTAATTGAAATAATTTTGTACTTTTACTCGAGTACATTTTGAGATGGGTAATTTTACTTTTACTCTGAGTAGAATTTAAGCAAAGTAAAGATACTTTTACTCAATTACAATGTTTCAGTACTCTTTCCACCTCTGGTCATCTCATTTCTTACTGTTCGCTGAGCAGCTCTGTGTTGAGCAACGGGTGAGAAGGCGGGGCCCCGGATGTGTTAGAGCAGCGCTGGCACATTCTTCTGCAACACTTCTCAAACTAAATTCTGTTGTGGCCACGAGTCATCCATGGACGGCACAGGCCGGACGACATTGTCCACGCGCCACACCAGCAATCTCGTGCTACGCTATCGCATAAGAGACTCTCCTTAGATAGTCATGTTTGTATGTTTCATATAATACTTACCTTGAGTAATTCACAACTTTTACTACTATTAAACGAGTTTCTAACTCCACTCTTGTCTTGTCTCTTGGGTCCTTATTAGTTTGTATTTTGTACCATAAAAAATGCAATTTTTTAAATTAAATTTAAGACCTAAAATTGAATTGGGGCCTTAACCACAATGCACAACTTTTATGACTTTTTAAGACTCTCCTCATGAAATTTTATTCAGGCACGGGCGGGGCTGAGCGGACACAAGAAGACAACATGGCACGTATGTGTGTGTGTCTGTGTGTGTGTGAGGGAGAAGCTAGGAAGAGACTTGTCTTAAAGCTGGTACATAAGAAGTTACTTTTTGCCGATCCTGTACAGCTTTGAAATATATCACCCTTGCGGACATTAAGTGCCATGGGAGACTCCACACAGCAGTGAATGGACGGTATACAGCTCATCACCAGCAGAGCGGACTCCTCCGTTGCTACTGTCGTACCAAAACAGCGCGGCTGCAGGCAGCACTCTGACGATGTCACGGTTTCTCAAAAATAGGCCTATGCAGTCATCCCGACTGCTTAAGGTTTATCTCCCAAAACAAAACTAGATATTTTGGGGCAAATCCATCGACCCAGTCAGAAGTTATGGACTAAACAAAAATTCAGCCATCTTGAATTCAGCCATCTTGAAAGTGTTGGCCTTCAAAATGTAATCAGTTCATGATCCTACCTAACATTAACAGACCGAATCGGCATACTCAAAATCGCATTAACGCGAAGTCCGTGGCGGACGTGCCCCTCTGCATTTTGGGATATAGTCTGGAAATCGAATCACAGAAGACAACACGGTGTGTCTGCGTGTGTGTGATATTTGTATTAGTATTATTATTATTATTACTACGTCTTCATCGAAGTGTCTACACATTACATTTTGCAGTGTTGAAAATGCAGTGTCAAAGTTAATGGACTCCTTCAGAGTTATTACAACAACAGAGAGAGTTGAATATGTACTAGTGTTTGTGTTAATTTGCAGAGTTACAAGGCACCGTGTCAATTAGACTCTACAAAGCCCCGCCCAAAGCCCACCCACCTCATCCTCTCTCACACTTTAAAGACCGCCATTTTCATTGCATTGTGACTCATGCGGCACCCGACGCTTGCCGTGGACCCCAGGGGTTTGGGTCGCAGAGGCACTGCCGACTCGCCGCGTCACAGGCCCTCGCGGCCTTCGTCCGCTCAGATGCAGACGCCTGTCCCTTTACAGACGTGACAGCGGTGCTGCACAGTGTTAGCCAGTGTTAATTTTTTACTCAATTTCAAGCTAATTTTAAGAGGAGTTAAACACTATGGAAAGAGTTAATTTAACACCAAATCTGATAAGGACCAAATACACTCGACACAGTGTTGAATTTAACTCCATAAGTGTTGATTTAACACTGCAACATTTACTGTGCAGCTTCCACTCCACGTGTCCCTCACCATCTGAGTGAGCGGTCCCCGCGTGGAGAAGCAAGCAGGAGCGCTCGGGGGAAATACGTCTGGATGCGGTCAACAAGAGGCCAAGCCTGGCTACTTGCCAAGCGTCATTCAGATCGTATATGTACAGCGCTGTCAGTGACACTAGAGTCACTAAGGGTTTCGTACCTAGCATGCCTCGTGGCACCCAGCCGCGGCGGCAACATTCACTACACTACAACAAAGTAAGTTTGGATGAATAACCAAAGTTATATCCTAGCACCGAAGTGGGCTCTTGCAAGCGAATACTAATATGGAAATGTGTGAAATCTGAAATAAGTGGCGATAATCAAGAAGGAAAAATTAACAGATTACTCAATGCTGAATATAATCTAGCAGTCCTAAAAAAAATCACTGTGAAAACGCTACACCGTTTCTGCCATATCGATTGCCATGGGACTTCCGATTGGCTGCTGCGATCACACTGGATCCCGATTGGCTGTCTTGACAGCGCAAGGTCTCTGATTGGCTCCCATTGACCACGCTGGCGTACTGATTGGCTGCCATTGAGGCATATCCAGCATGCAGAGCTGCATCGCTGTGCCAGCTGCTGTGAGGCCTCTCTAGCAGCCTCTTGGGGCCCTTTCTAGTAGCGTCCTCCTTGTTAATGGCCCCGCGCTAATTACTGAGAACGCATAAAGGAGATTCAGCCTGCCTGGGTGTGTGTGTGTGTGTTTGAGTGAGCGTGTGTGTGACTGAGTGCATGTGTGTCTATTTGAGTGAGCGTGTGTGTGTTTGAGTCAGTGTGTGTTTGGGAGAGAGCATTTATTTTTTCTATGATAATCTGTAGAGTGTGTGTGCGTGTGTATGTGTGCAGGTGCCTTTATGCATGTTGCGGCCTCACATGCGCATGTGTGAGTGTGTGCAGGTGTGTGTGTGTGTGTGTATGCGTGTCTGGGTGTGGCTTACATTGATTTTATTCTTGGGTTGAGTCATTATGTGCTGTGTTTTATCACCATTCACATGTGCACCATAGTGCTGTAAAGACGCGCAATTGTGATGTCACATTGACGGTCTCTGCTGGAAGGCAGACGTCCATCTGCTCTGTGTATTCAAAGGGCAATCTTCATTTTGAGGACATTTGACCATATTCTGGATGTCGTTTACTCACCCTGAGACTGAGACGTGATTGAATATAGTCAATCATCAAACAAAATCAAACATAATCAATTAACTTTCTTAACAAACAATGAATCAACAATTTGTACTTAGGGCAGTGCATAAAATCAATTTGAAATAAAAATCAGCTTTTGTGATACGATTTTTAAAATATGTTAATCATTTTAATGTTTTCTAGAGCGACGCGATCTTTGGCTACTTTGGTGTTTGCTGGTTGTGTTGTAAATTATGATTGGATATTTGATGTATTTAGACATCTATAATCTATATACAATTCTAGGAATTATATATTTATAACTAGAAGCACTCAGAGATTGCAAACCTGCGCCTAAACCTAACCACTAAACCTAGCCATTAAACCTAACCCCTAAATCTAGTCTGACCTAAAATAAAAAATATTTTTTAAAAAAGCGCAAATTGAAAAAAAAAAGTAAAGAAGTGCTTGCGACGGGATTCGAACTCGGGACGTTGTCGTTAAAGTCGAGTACGTTACCGCTGCACGATAGAAGCTGATGTAGAGCAGGGGAGCAGACAACCTTAAGTTGCTGTCGGCGGCCCGCCCACTATGTTTTCACTCTGAAACATCCCGAATGCGATCGGAAATGGCACCGCCAGTCAAAAATGGCACGGGCGCAGCTGCGGGAGACACGTGTGACGTCACTACGGAGAACCACGCGAACCGGGAGATGGCGTTTGTTCACCCGTAAATATCAAATCAAACTTTATTTATATATAGCACTTTTCATGTTACTTATAGGCTACAGAAATGCACCAAAATTAAATCACTTCTTTCTTTCGTCATTTCCAACAACTCTGGAAAATTTCATCCAGATCCGTGCTCAACTTTTTCAGTTTTCGAGGGGACAAACCAATGCGGGTGAAAACATAACCTGCGCTCCGCGGGTTATGCCCCCGGCGCTTGTAAAAGTATACTTATATTAATCGCATGCCCAAGAGTGAGTGATACAGTTCTCTATTTTAATGTGTTTTTTTTCTTCAGGAATCAAAATCGACTGCTGGCTCTGTGGTGCAGTCGGTAAGACAACTGGTGCCTGCGACTTAGATCACAGGCAGCGTCGCTTTCACCAATCTCTCTCGACCACGATCGAAAACTAACCCTGTCAATAAAAATGGAACATGGCACTTATGCCGAAACAATAACTTAAATAAATAAATAAAATCCAAATAGAATCTGAAAATCAATTTTCTCTGAGATAAAATCACATTTTTAATGCAAAATCGTACACCCCTATTTGTACTACACTACATGCATTTGCTGCATATGTGCACACCACAGAGCAAACTTTAGAGCATTACAACGTTTTCTGCATGTATTCCTTATTGTATGCACAAATGTTTGACACCCATATGTTATGTGCGGGGAACAGCCAAATAATTATTTTTTTTACAATGGCTGAATCAAGGAATACCAACATTTCACCCGTCAAAAGAGAAACTCCTTTTCTAGAGGTAGTGGTGCAAAGACAAATAGTTAATGATCGTAAAATTGGATAATTACAACAGGAAGACCACGCCCATGGTGATATCATGCTGGAGACGAGCCCCCACAGAGCTGCTCCCCCACCCTCCCGCTAACAATCTGCAAACTTCTGGTCAACTGTCACCTGACAGGGAAATAAGAAACACCCATTCAACATTAAGTATTATGAAAACAGTTGCCGTTGTAGTTAGGTGAATGCTTTGGGAGATAAACATATATATATATTTTTAAACGCAGCATAACTGACTTATTTAGTCCAAACAAAACAAAGTCACAGTGTACAGTGAGTCACGTCATGCAATCCCAACAACGTTGTGTTCTACAGCATGCTAATTATAGCGTAAAAAAGCAGGAGTGACCCGCATATCCGTCTAACCTACTGAACAAATGGTGCTTGCAGTAATGCACCTCAGCAAAATATTACTCAAGTAAAAGTAAAAAGAAGTAATCCAAACTCAAGCTAAAGTACAAAAGTACTCCACAAAGTTACTTAAGTAGCAAAAGTACTGAGTAACTTCAGTTTAAAAAAAATTATATATATATATATATATATATAATTATTATTTAGAGAGAGAGAGAGAGAGAGAGGGAGAGAGAGAGAGCGCCTGAGAGAGGGAGAGAGAGAGAGAGAGGGAGAGAGAGTGAGCGCCAGATAGAGTTGTATTGATATCTCAGTAAAAAGTAGTTTTTTTCGCCTCAAATTTACTCGAGTAAAAGTATAGTCATTTGTGAAAAATATACTCCAAAAGTAAAAAAATACACAAAAGATTTTACGGAGTAAATGTAATGCCCATCTCTGGTGATAATAAATATACTGTAAAACATAGCATGTCCGCTGCCGTGCATTCCGTGTTTGGGTAATCTGTGTCATCCCAACGAAGCTCGAGATGATGGTGGTAACGCAACTGAAACAGCTTGCTTTTTGTGTCGAAAATTGTGTATTTCCTGAATGCAATTTTGTGCATTTTAATCAGCTAGTGGCATGAGCACAAAATAGATAGATAAAGATACAGAACAGATGAAGCCATTTTATTGTATAGACACACAGCGCACACTGGGCGCACACTAGCCTGGCGAGCCAGAACCAACGCATCGTCCACGCATTGCACATTGCTAGACGTTGCAGGGGGTCTGGGAAAATCAGGCAAGCTGGTGGCCGGCGTGGGTGCGAACAATCAGCGCGGAGGTGGACAGAATTTGGTTGTCACGCCTCCACGCCGCTTGTCCCACCTACTGCGCTGTGCTTGGATAACACAATTTGATTGCCCTTTTTTTTTTTTTTACAAGTATTTCAACCCTGGTTTTACCAGACCCAATGATCGTTCTAAATCGCATGCAATGCATGGATTATTCGTTGGTTCTGGCTTGCCAGGTTAGGTGTGCACACTCTCCACTATACTGTATCAATGCATTGCACCAAGCCATTTTTTTGCAGGAGGAAATGCAGCAGATGCGGTAGCAATCGCGTTGACCAACGCAGTGCACCAACGGTGTGGGTGCCCGGCTTAAGCCGCGGAGCGACCGCCTCCAGCAAACGAGTTAGTCAGTGTTCTGATCCTTAGCACGTAGTTGCTTGCTATTTAAAGTCAGCCTCGTCATCAGAATGGCCGGTAAACCGCTATGCTTGTGTGTATTGCTGTTATGATTCCTGGTGGTAGTTTTAAAATAACTACCAATACAACATGCAATATGGAAGTTTGGATGTGTGGATGCATGTTAAAAGGTGTGTGCTTGGTGGAACTGGATACAATGCCAACTGGGCATTAAGACCAAGGAGTGTAGTGGAACTCTCACAATACGCCCGAGATACTGGCCGAATAACGTGAGTAAAGATTGGAGACTCACGAAAATAATTTAGCTCTAGGCAGACTGACCGTAGAAGCGACTCCGTGCAAACCAGCTAGCCTCATACACACAGATGGAAATCATACGAGTATTAGTGGCTCGAGACGGCCACAGTCGAGTGTTATAATCACAGGTATCCGGCTCCTCTCCAATAAAGTATTGGAGAAGAGACTACGGAGTATTTGAGTCGTTAGTCACGGTTGCTGCTAGAGAGAGTGAGCAACGCACGAACAGACAACCATAACCGCATGGTTAGCGAGGCAGAGTAACTAAACCATAGTATAGCAACGAGCGATACTCCGCCTCAATGCAGATCAATGCCAGCAGGCCGAACAGAGCCTGCATCTAAATAGAGTGAGCCACATGTGCTAGCAGTTAGCCAGTTAGCCATACTCTTCTTTGTGGCTCAACCCTACAGCATGCTTTCAGAAGCGCTGCTTAAAAAGCGGTGCCACGCACAACAATTGCCTACAAAACACACTCCGCTTTTAATGTTTGGCCATTTCTCTCACTAGCCAGCACAGCGGTGCTGATGCATGCTTTTGTTTCCAGTCACCTCAGTTACTGCAACTGCTCTCTGGTCTTCCGAAAGACTATTAACAATCTACAACTCTTACAAAACTCAGCTGCTCGTGTACGGACAGAGGGCGGAAACACATTACCCTAATTCGCTGCACCAGCCCCCCTTCATTTCAGAATTTATTTTAAAATACTTCTATTAGTCGTCAAATGCGTTAACAAATTTGGCCTCTTTATGGGCCACACATTCAGAGTGTTCAAAGCTATGTACAATGGGATAAAGACACGCACAACTACACTATTATATTTGCCTAAATGCAATCCCATTAATGACATATAATCACCATAATCACTAAATACAAGTTCGAATTATTCAAATAAAGAAACAGTAGTTTCTCAACACTCACACTTAACTGATCTGATCCTACCATACCAGCCTCCGCGGATCCTGAAGTCCTCCGGTACTCTTAATCGTACCGCAAGTTAATTCCAGAACACATGGAGAGGCCGCTTTCAGCTACTACAGCCCTCAACGCTGGAATAGTCTGCTGGAGGTCCTCTGTGCCTCGGACACTGTCAATGTTTTTTAAAAAGAAGCTAAAGACACATTCCTTTGACCTGGCTTTTAAGTAGGTTGTTACTGTCATCTGCCAACTGTATGTGTATGTCTGTGGATGGGTATGTGCCTGTTTGCTTTGATTGGGAGACTGTGGGTCATTTTCAGCAGTTTCAACTCGGCGGTGAAGTGGTTGGCATTGATGCCTCACAGCTGCACCGGGTTTGAATCCCAATCCGGAAAGGTCCTTTCTGTGTTTACATATTCTCCCTGAGTCTGCCTGGGTTCCCTTCACTGTACATGAATGTATGTGTGTGAGGAAACAAAGTACCTTTCTACTGTTCTGTCCTTATAAAGCACTTTGTGTTGCTCTGCATGAAATGTTTCAGTTTGAAGATATATGCAGAAAAATCTGTGAAATCAGGCGATTCTGCACAATTCAGCAATTCCTGTGCTTATCTGCAAATTATTATTATAGCTTTCCAAGAATTATGTGCACCCCCACAAATTATGCACTCTTTCCTTGATTTTGCAGGATCACATTTTTATTGCAGATTGTGCACCAACACTTGCATTTAGTAGTACTACATGGTTGAGTCAGATTTTCTGCCTATTGACCAATACATTTGCTTGATGATCAATGAAGCTACTTTAGTTTAAATTTGAGGGAGACGAAGGGGTGGGAATGATAGAGACAGAGATAGCGGGACAGAGTGTGAGACTGCAAAAGAGATGGAGAGGGACACAGACAGACAAAGGGAAGCCGCAAAACAGAGAGAGAGAGACAGAGCAATAGAGGGAGAAAGATAGGTTGTATATTGACCGCTTTAGTATTTATTGATTGCTTGCTGTTTATTATATGTTTGTTATATCATGCTTTGACAATATATGATGCTCATTGCCCTGTCAATAAAGCTACTGTTGATTTTATTTATGATTGACAGATGAATATAGAGAGGCAGTGAAAGAGAAAGAGAGAGAGAAAGAGATGATGTGTCTCAAGCACACTTGAGTCCGTGCACGGACTCATTTTTTAATGCACTCTGTCGCGGTTTAGTGCCAGTAATGATGTTGTGGAGCTTCGGCGCGGCAATGTGCTAGCCTGGCGGGCCAGAACCAACGAATCGTCCACGCATCACATGCCGCTAGACGGTACATTGGGTCTGGGCAAATCAGGCAGAGGTCGGCTGACCAATCTAATTTTTCGAATCGAGATGTGGGTGGTTTGGTTGTCACGCCTCCATGCCGCTTGTTCCACTTACTATGGTGTGACTGGATAACAGGATTTGATTGACCCTTTTTTACGTTTTTTGACACGTTTTTTTGGACCCTGGTTTTACCAGACCCAATGCTTGCCAGTCTACCAATTTAGCATGCCGCCAGTGAATGGACTACAAACATGCTACAACATGTCAGCGGACATGAACTGTAAATACACTCGTCCGCAGTGTCGGCGCGATTCGATTTACGATTTGACGCAACGTCGTTTACACACTGGTTTTATGACCATTTTAGGGTATCATCCGGGCACTTTCTGTGCACTGAAATTTAGCCAAAAACTTTAAAATGTCTTGATGATAGACAGACAGAGATAGAGAGACATCTAGAGGGAGAGAGAGATTGAGAGCACAGAGTGCCAACGACTGATGTGAATAGGCGAGAGATAAGCCAACAGTGAAGGTTTAAGGCTACTGCTAGAACTGCAATCGATTAATCGATGATAATCGATTATTATCTGATGACGGTCCCAAGCCCGGCTGAAAAAGGAGGAGGGTTGGGCGTGGGGCCAGCACCCCCACCCCGTAAAAAAAGTGCCTCGCTACAAAAACGCCAACAAGAGATCAACCAGATACCTCAGCCCTGGGAAGAGATGGAACTTTGCCAAAAAGTCTTATGACGCGGTGTGATGAAAGCCGGAAGTCTCCGGAAGCCACAAGGCTGACCACCCTTCTCTCGACCAGGGCAGCCAACATTGGAACTTGGAATGTGAGAACCATGTTTGAAACAGGGAAACATTCCAAGTAGCAGCAGAGATGAAAAAGTACAACCTCATCCTGCTTGGAATTAGAGACCCACATGACACAGTCCGGTCAGAAGAGACTATCCTCGGGAGAGATGCTTCTATACTCGGGGCATGAGGATGAAATGCTCCCGACACCCAAGGAATGGGAATGATGCTGTCTAAAACAGCCCAGGGAGCGCTTATAGGGTGGGAAATGGCCCAAGAATAATGACAGCAAAATTCAGGACCAAAAAGAAGACGATCAAGATGAATGTGATACAATGCTATGCACCGACTAATGACAATGAAGAGCAAGCAAAAGACCAGCTCTACCAGCGGCTGCAGTCCATCATCGAAAAATACCCTGAGAAGGACATTAACATCCTAATGGGGGACCTTAACGCAGGTCGGAAGAGACAACACCAGGTATGAATACATCATGGGGAAGCAGGGACTTGGGGAGATGAATGAGAACGGTGAACAACTTGCAGACTTGTGTGCACTGAACAACTTAGTCATAAGAGGCAGTGTTTTCCCCCACAAGAATATCCATAAGGCCACTTGGGTATCGCCAGATCACACAACTGAGAACCAGATAGATCACATCTGTATCAGCCAGAAATTCAGAAGGTCCATGGATGATGTGAGGGTAAAGAGCGGAGCAGATGTAGCTTCTGATCCAAGAATTGTTGGAAGAGAAGGAAGAGACCCTAGAAGGTACGTGGAAGGGGGTCAAGGAAGCCATGACATCAACATGCCAGGAAGTGCTTGGCCCCAGGAAACACCAGCACAAGGAGTGGATCTCGGCTGACAGCATAGACAAAGTCCAACTGAGAAAGGAGAAGAAGATGGCTGATGACAACAGCAGGCCCATATCAGAGAAGGCCAAGGCACAATCAGAGTACACTGAGGTCAACAAGCAAGTAAAGAAGAGTATTAGAGCAGATAAGAGGAAGTATATTGAGAACCTGGCGACGGACGCAGAACAAGCAGCAAGACTGGGAAACATGAAAGAACTGTATGACACCACCAAAAAACTCTCAGGCAAATATAGCAAGCCAGAACGTCTACTGAAGGACAAAGACGAAAGCCCTCTGATAGGAGAAGAGCAGCAGAGGTCCAGATGGATGGAATACTTTGAGGATCTTCTAAACAGACCAGCGCCACAAAATCCCCCACACATTGAAGCAGTGGACACCAACTTGGCTATAAAATGTAGTGCACAAACCAACGAGGAGATCACAATGGCCATTAAGCAGCTTAGAAACGGAAAGGCGGCAGGACCTGACAACATCCCAGCAGAGGCGCTGAAAGCAGACATGGAGACAACATCAGAGATGCTCCAACACTCTTCAAGAAAATCTGGGAAGAGGAACAAGTACCAAAGGACTGGAAAGAGGGCTACCTCATTAAGTGCCCCCAAAAGGGTGACCTCAGCAATTGTGCAAATTACAGGGGAATTACACTGATGTCCGTTCCTGCAAATTTTTCTACAAAATCCTACTGAACAGAATGAAGGACCATGTCGACACTAAACTCCGCGCCCAGCAGGCTGGCTTTCGCAAGGATCGATCCTGTACTGACCATGTTGCAACGCTCCGCATCATTGTGGGACAGTCAATAGAGTGGAATTCACCCCTTTATATGAATTTTGTCGACTACGAAAAAGTCTTCGACAGACCCTCTGGAAACTTCTCCAGCATTACGGTTTGCCAGATAGAATTGTTGCTATCATCAGAAACTCGTATGAGGGCCTGACCTGCAGAGTAATTCATAGAGGACAGCCCACAGAAGCATTCGAAGTGAGGACCGGAGTCAGACAAGGCTGCCTACTTTCGCCCTTTCTTTTCCTGTTAACGATTGACTGAATTATGAAGACAGCTACTGCACAGAGAAAATGCGGAATCCAGTGGACACCTTGGCTACAGTTAGACGACTTGGACTTTTCAGACGAGCTGGCACTACTCTCACACAGCCAAGGACAGATGCAGGAGAAAACTGGCATTGTAGCGACCACTTCAGCACAAGTTGGAATTCAAATCCACAGGAGCAAGAGTAAGATCCTCAAGGTCAACACAATCAAAACCAACCCAATCACGCTGGATGGAGAGGCACTAGAGGAAGTGGAAGGCTTTACTTACCTGGGCAGCTTTATAGATAAGCAAGGAGGCACAGACACAGATGTCAAAGCAGGAATAGGAAAGGCCAGAGCAGCATTCATACAGCTTTGTAAGATCTGGAGCGCTAAGGACCTGACAGTCTTAACCAAAATCAGGCTCTGCAACACCAATGTGAAGACACTGCTGCTGTATGGGGCTGAGACATGGAGAACCACCGTCGCCACCACCAAGAGAGTGCAGGTCTTCATCAACAGCTGCCTGAGGAAGATCTTCCGCATTCGCTGGCCAGACACCATCAACAACGAGGAGCTATGGCAGAGAGCAAACCAGCTGCCCGCAGAGGAAGATGTGAAAAGGAGGCGATGGGCATGGATAGGACACACACTCAGGAAGCCAGCAAGCATACACCAGACAGTCCCTAACATGGAACCCTCAAGGGAAACGAAAGAGAGGTCGGCCTAGGAACACCTGGCGTCGAGACCTGGAGGCAGACATTTAAAGTGACGTGGAACCAACTGGAAAGAATAGCCCAAGACAGAGTTGCCAGGAGATCCGTGGTGGGCGCCCTATGCCCCCATAGGGGTAGAAGGCGTAAGTAATTGATTAATGAAATAATTGCCAAATAATTTCATATTCGAATAATCGGCAGTGATTAATGGTTTCCTTGTTTGGCCCATCTTCCACTTAAAGGTGATTAATATTTGTTGGTCCCAATGCAAGTCTCCATTCCCAGTGTCATGGTCCTAATACAATACAGAAAACACGTGAGCTTGGGTAAAAACCCAATATGTTATAATTTAGCACAGAAGAGCAGGCTCTTCCGTGGTAATACTACAAAATGTAAATGTTAGCAATTACAGTGGAGACAGTGAAACAGATAATACATGCTAATAATCAATCCGATTTTAATTGAAAAATGAACAAATTAATCAATCAATTAATCATCAGTAAAAATGGGCGATTAATCGATGATCAAAATAATGATTAGTTGCAGCCCTAGCTACTGCCATTGTGCAGATGTACATTACATAAAGACACTAAACAATGTGTACATTGCTACAGAAATAAGCATGTTTTATGTTAACTGTTTTACTATCTTTGGATTGTTTGCTGTTTATTATATGGCTTTTATTTGTGTACTTTGTAAAACCATGATGTTCATTACCATGTCAATAAAGACAGTATTGATTTGATATCACATAGGTTTGTCTTTAGGGAGAGGGAGCTAGAGAGAGCTAAAGAAAGTCATTAGATTGGAGGTGGAGTGTCTGCAGTATACCACTAACCACAACGCGGAACACATGACAGGGCGCGTGTGTTGATGTCTGACAGTGTGCATAGGTGTGTTTGTGTGTGTGTGTGACAGTGTGTGTCTTCGTGTGACTCGGTGTGGGAAAGACTGTGTGTGTGTGTCTGTATGTGTATACGTGTGTCTGACTGTCTGTGTGACTCTGTGTATGTGTGAGTGTGACAGTGTGTGTGAGTGTGTGTGTGTGTGTGAGAGACCGTGTGTGTGCCTGTGACAGTGTGTACGTGTCTGACTGTGTGTGTGTGTATGTTTGTGTGTGTGTGAGACAGTGTGTGTGTGTGTGTGTGTGTGA
>OMKY01143729.1:0-24474 GCA_900302395.1 Bregmaceros cantori
GGCCCCCGATACAAAATAGTTTAGAAGCGGTCTTGAAATTGTATCAATTCAAAATAGAATATATGGGGGATGGGGGGGGGGGGGGCGCGGTCGCAGAGCGATTAGAGAGTTGGTTTTGCATGCGCTGCCGTCCTTTGTGTGAAGGAGTTAACTTTTTACAGAAAGCGTGACAATATTTCTGGGTTTTACTGATGCTCCCGTCGCGTTTCAGGATACCCATTAAGAAGTCTGGACCGAGTGCATTCCTCTAATTATTATATTAATTTAGCCCACACCAATATCACCGTTTTTTGCCAATATCCGCGTGTATATTACAACCAACGATGCACAAATCACAAATGTCAACAACAAGTACTCACGTTGACGACGTCTTCCCGGCAGAAGCTCAGAGCCTCGGCTTGCTTGGCCGGGGGGAAGGCTGCGGTGAAGGCCAGGCAGGCGGCCGAGGCGGCTGGCCCGTAGGGGTCGCACTGGGCCACCAGCCAGTGGCCCATCACGCTGCGCAGATAGGGGGCCAGGCTGCGCCGCACCTTCAACACCAGCTGCTCCTGGGCTTGTTGGCTGGCTTCCCGCACACGCCGGTCGTGGTCCTGAGAAGATGATGATGATAATAATAATAATAATAATAATAATAATAATAATAACTACAAGTACTCTGAGATTGCAAACCTGCGCCATAGTGGTACAAAACAAAATAGTACTTTTAGTGCTAGCAGTATGTGTGGCAACTGCCAACCCATTATCAATGTAAGTGCTCATAGAGTAGTGCGATTGCAGTTGATGCTACAGGCGAGCGCTCTATCCTTGGGCTTTTCCCGTGCCTTGAGCGCACCAATGAGCACAGGGAACAACGATAACCCATGCCCCTGGAATGAATGCTAGGAACTGACCATGGAGATCTTGCAGTAAATTCTTGGCCAGTAGGGGAGGACACCTTTCACTGTCTCAGCGTCTCGCTCCTGGCACATGGACGCAAACTCCTGGATGGCCTGGGGAAAATCAAATCAAAAAGGTTAAACATGTATATAGGTGCGTTTCCACTACACCGTTAGCAGACCTACTTGACTCCACTCAACTCTGTTTTGTTGCCTTTCAAACCGACACTAGCGCCTCCCAAGCGGCACACCGCCTTCCCAATTCCATCACTCCAGAGGTGCGGATGAAAGTGCCACTGCCCTGTGAGGACTGAGGAGGCTTGTCAACCGATAAATGGCCTCT
This sequence comes from Bregmaceros cantori, assembly GCA_900302395.1. Taxonomy (NCBI): domain Eukaryota; kingdom Metazoa; phylum Chordata; class Actinopteri; order Gadiformes; family Bregmacerotidae; genus Bregmaceros; species Bregmaceros cantori. The sequence continues at coordinate 1,219 of OMKY01143729.1, forward strand.
CGCTATACATTTTAACCAGTAACATAATCCCATTGCCACATTTTGAAAATAGTGTAAGTGTAAGGGAGTACATTGTAGCTTTTTTTCTGTTTCATGCACACTTACAAGTTACACCAATGTCCTCAATGTGAAGAGTTGCATTACAATTGCATGCATTATATAAATTATATCAATCCCTCCTTCCAAGCAAATCTAACTGCAATCTGGATTACTCGTACTGCCATCAAGCCCACCTTCAGTTTCGTGACAGTGTCCCTCTTTGACATCTTGCGAAGGACGAGGCGGAACTCCGGGTCCACCAGATTGTCCATCTCCTCCGCCCCGTGCACCGCAGGAACGTAGCCAGGCTCCGTCGCTACCGTCGTCCCGAATCCAACAAAGCCCGGAACGACACCACTCTCCCGCGCCAGGAGCTCGGCAGCCCGGCCGCTGCTGGACGGCTGGAAGGACGGACGGAGAGTTAATAAATACTAAACAATTTAGGGACAATTAAAGTTGGTTATTTTTTATGTTTTTTGTTTTATTTTCTTCTCTTGTTTCTCTCAAGTTTCCGGAAGGCACTACATAAATCCAACTCCTTGTTTTATTATTATTCCTTTAGGAAGTGAATTGACAACTAGAAGCACACAAAGAGCATAAACCTCAGTGAAGACCTGATCGTGTTCCAGATCATGTCTAAATTCCAATGATTGTTTTAGAGGCCATACCCACCTCTGGTAAAATAATAATAATAATAATAATAATACATAAAACAATCATGAAAATCATGTTGTCAATTGTAAGTTATTGCCGTCCAATGAAGGAAAATCTTGGAAATACAATTGCATACAACTGTACATGCTTCATAAACAAATAATTGAGTTCAACAATAAGTGTCCAGAAAAGCCCATACTGCTCCTCCTCGCCAATATACTCACTCTCCTCTCAAAACTTGCATTCTATTATAGCCATAGGATCTGATTAGACAAGACCCGAATGGATTCAGACAATGTGTGAATGTTATATTTTGGGTGATCAAGCATCACACAATCCTCAGTGAAGAGCGAGAAAAGCAAACAAGGCAGACACCGAGAGGGAAATGACGAGGAGAGGTGGAAGCGTGAATACAGTTTTTAAAAAGTAATTTGGTTGTATTAGCTCCTCGGGTTTTTTCCAGTCTTGCTTTCTTGTATGTTGACGTGGGGCTCGTATTTTTCTACCTGACTATTTCACTGCGTTCTGTTTCTATCCATCTATTGCTGTTGCCCAAATTTAAATTGCCCAAAACATTTAGAAAAACGTAATAATCGACTAGTGGAACCGTGGGGGAAATTATCACACCAATTATCCCCTCAAATTGCCCCAAGGCTCGTTATTTTTTTTACATCAAACTCAAAACATTTCCACAAACCCACACAACGATCTTACAAATTTATTGGAAACCATCGTCACGTTGATCACCAAAACCACGTCACTGCTCGACTATAAGGAATGTTTACTCACTCTGACATTGCCTTTGGTCCGCTGCTTGTTTTTCCCACCCATGATGAGCCCCTAGCCGCTGGTTAAACTAGTTTACTGGGTTAGTTTGGGTGAGTTTAACAGACCGTTAAAGCCATAAGTTAGTGTTCCACGGCTACTCAACTAGCGGCGGGTGGGGTTCTTCTTCTGCGGGTTGAGCGACGGCACCATCGTGAAGCGTGTAGCGGCTCTCTGCCCTCTACTGGCCGGATTACGAATTGCTCTATCCACTTACATGATGCACTGAAGCATGTCGAAACATTGAGAAAACGAATGATTGCTAATGATTTGCTTGTAAACTTCCAAACTATTCTAAGCATGCAATAAAAACGTGTTTTTTTCAAGAATGGTTAAAAAAGGGATAATAAATATCTGTGCCAAGGACTTCATTAAATACCCATTGGTAATATCAGATTAGTAGCATTACCAGATGGTTTTGAGCATACATATAATATTTTTTTTTTTTTGAGAGGGGGGGGGTGTTGTAGTTTAACTGAACTGCTGCTGTTTACCACTTCTTTGCATTGCAGATTCGAGCGGCATTGGATGTACCCAAAAGTGGTGTAGTGAGGCTTTTCAAAGTGGGGGGTACGCGATCCATGACGTCATCGATTTTACTTTTTTTAAGCCACAGATAAACCTCCTTTTAGTCTTTCCACAATTCGTCCGTCTCCTCTTCTTCTTATAAACACATCTTATAAACACCAACAATTAATTAAAAAATGAAACCTAAAATCGAGTACATATCTTTCGATCTTCATCATTAAAAAATCTTCTAATAAACACATCTTATGAATCAGCACCTCAAATCAAGTGTGTCATTACATAAAAACGTCTGTCTGTGCCAGGTTCATCATTCACCTGTTGGGGCCGCTGTTGCACCACGGCCCATGTGTTGTACTTGGTACGCTAGATTCTCTGGAGTGAAACCAATCAACGAGTTGGCGAGACGTGTCCGCGTATTCTTTCGTTCTCTAAAGTGTTACCCACAGTATATAAGTGTATTGTTGTCTTTTGCAGTATTAGACATAAACACCGTAGAGGAACGAGGGAATGGGTATTTAAATTAACATTCTTCACTACTGCACAACCGTACATTCTCCATCTTAGAACGTCTGCCTCTCTCGTATATACGAGCCGATCACTACTGCAAAGCATTGACAGCAGTGCCCTGTAGTGGACTGGAATTATAAACATAAGGCAGTCAACTTAAGCAGTCAAGGACGCAATATTTTCCCTTTTCGAACAAGAATACTACAAGCATGTTAAAGTCAAGAGGATCGTAATGCACTAATAACATACAGCATACAAAACCAAACATTACATTCTTCAGTCAGTGTTTTAATCCGAATGCTCTCTACTGGGGGATTCTATTAACATAGACCACTGATTGGCAGGTTTTTGTTTTTATTTTGTTTGTTTTTTTCATCTCGGCAGAACTGAGTGGACGGCGTACACTCACGCACCACGCCCACTACAACCCTGATACCCAAATTGACCGGATGTACGCGAATGCTGCCCACGTGGTCCATCGGAAATGGTGGGACTGATGGCCTCCTTCAATTATTGTAAGATGATTGTCTTTTCCCAGTCGTTGTTTTTTAAAATGTGGATAGTGATATTGTTTTTAATTCGTCATACGAATACACGTGTTGGAGTGAGTTTCTCATGGTGCAACTGCCCTCTTTAATTCACCCTGAACACAAATGAGACTCTTCACCTAACTTTTGTTCAATTTGCCACATTACTCTATACCTAGTGAAGCTGATGGATGGGCAGTTAAGTTGTGCACGTATCGACCGATACAGGTGTTGGCACCGCTACGTCATCGGTGCCCTCACCCAACAAAAAACAAAATATATTTTCTTAACAATATCAGTACTTCTACCGCTTAACTAGCCTGGCAAGCCAGACCCAATGCTTCGTCCACGAATTGCACGATGCATTGGGTCTGGCTTGCCAGGCTACCGCTTAACTGTTCACAAAACAGGGTCGTTACTTTCTATTTTCAACGCAACAACATGATAGAACTACATGCACAGCATGAATGAGTCAGTAGGGGGGGGGTACTCGGTAATGCACCAAGTATAGTAGCAGTTAATAAGTTGTTTTCATTTAGTCTCTTGGTGTGCCTCTCTCCACCTCCTACCTTGTGTACAAAAATCAAACAAGTGGCCATTTGTCTGTAAATTATTTATTTAAATTCACACCTTAGATCCATTTTTTTTTTTTTAAAAGGCACCAAAAATGTTTTGTCTACTCTAGTAATGCCAAACAACAAATTATGTACACATTCACACACACATCAATAGGGGGGTCTGCCATGCAAGGCGATAAAATATCCCCTTGGGAACAATTTGGGGTTCAGCGACATGTCAGGATTCAAAACGCCAACCCGTCAATTGTCGGAACCAAGCGATGGACCAAGAGGTAGAAATGGAAGCCAACTAAACGTTCTTCTTCTTCGAGGTTGCCTTCCACAAACTACTTACTAAAGTTACAAACAAAAACAAAACCTCACATTGATTCCAAGGAAATTCACACATAAATAGTCTGTCTTGTAAACTGTACAGATATAAGCCATTACAAAATTGAATTAAAAAATAGAACTTGAAATTGCTGCAATCTTAAAGAAAAAAAAACACATTAGTAGCAAGATGCATCACACAAAAACAATTGTGGGTGGTCGATTTCGTGTAAAGCATTTTTTGCATTATTACAATTATTTTAAAGAGCACCAATACATCTCTTTCAAATGAAATTGCTTGCTTCAATACAATTGTAATGCACACCACATGATATGGAGAATTATATATTGGAATTGTATATGAAATATTAGGGTGATTGCGATCCGTTATATCAAACCCAAACCTGGCTATCAGCCAACGCCTCTCAGGCATCCGGCAGAAATGCAATGCATTATGTACGAACAGCGTCGGAATCTGGTAATGTGCAGGACTTTACTTATTTGACCACTTGTAATACTTGTTAGTGCAAAATAACATTTTCAGCGTTACATTACTTTTGCTTGACACGTCTTGTGACCAACTGTGCTATTAGATAACTATGAAAGACACCTTTGCTCAAGAGGACAGTAGGGGAGAATAGATGCATGTAGCAGGACTGTGAAACCTTCATGACTAGGGGGCAACAGATCTCCACTCATTTACATTAAGGCGTTTGTCAAGCCATAGAAATACTGACAACCAGATGACAATCAGACCACACCTTTTGTCCAACGCAGGTCTGTCTATGTCTGCGTGGAGGTGGGTGACTTTGAGGTTGCCTACCAAGTTCGACTCGACTATAATTTGAATTCCGAAGTTCTACAACAGAATTCTGCAGAACTACTGGTGGTTCCCAACCATAGTTTTTGCACATGTTCAAGGCAAAGTTGGGAAGATCACTTTTAAAATGTAATCCCTTACAATTACCAGTTACTCATTAAAACGTAATCCCACCACCAAATGAGGTAAGGGATTAACGGTATATTCCATTATTTTTTGATTAGTTTTGAATACTTTTGAACAATTTCATGTTGTCCCATGATTTTTAATTTATTTGAGTCTGCATTTTGGTGCAAAGTAGTACATTTTACTACAATGGCCCCATTTCTGGCACATGTTTCTTACATGTGCCAGAAACAGACTGGAGAGAAATGAAACGGATTGAAACCTGAAATACAGTATTGTGTTGTGGTGAGCTACATAAGCTGCAAAGTTGACGGCGGACCTAGCAGGGGACTCACAAAAGTTAAAACACTTGGCCGACACCTGAATGTGGCGAGTCCGCTTGTAAGCAGCCACTACGTGCGAAGCGCAGCACATAAGTAGAGCTGCAAACGATTCATTGAATGAGTCGACAACCAAGTCGTTACTCTACTAAAATTAACCTGTTTGTCTGTGCAAATGTGTTCAATATATGTTGCTCCCAGTGCCAGTTGCCATTCCCAGCATCATATCCCCACCAATTTCACATAATAACACTTAAGCCCCAGAGCAACATAAATAACACAATAATGAAAATAAGTGAGCTCAGGTAAAAAAACAAACAAACAATATGTTATAAGCTAGCACGGAGGGGGTAGGCTCTTTCAGGCAAATACTAAAATGAAAATGTTAGTGTGCAAACTGCAGCAAGTGGAGCTAGTGAGACATTAATTGAAAGGATGAACAGATTAATCATCTCTAAAAATGGCTGATTAAACAAATGCTCAAATTAATCATTAGTTGTAGTGCCACACACACAAAGGATCCGATCTGAAGTCCATCGTGAAGTTCGTTGACTTCGGCATGCCGGCATTCCCTCCCAGTGGAGAGACATTGGATGTGTCCGAAATCGTTCCCCATTCCCTACTGCCTTCTCCCCCTATAGTGCACTCAACAGCAACGGCCGAGATTTCGGACACTACAGTCGGTGCTGTCAAAATTATTATATATAATTATAAAATATATAACTATAAAATTCAAAAATCATCACAAAAACTCAAAAGTACTTACATTTTTGACTATTTGCCGTGGTCGGTCGCTATCGACTCCCGTCATGCAATGTTTTTGTAGTTTAGGTCATTTTTAAAACGTCTCGCAGTGCATTATGGGTTATATCCCTTCGTCTACGGTACATCGATGCTCACTACTTTTTGCGATGCATTGTGGGGATACTTTCAGTGCACTATATAGGGTACATAGGGAATTCGGACACCCCTACAAAATGGCGTGCACCCCATATAGTGCACTAAATGGGGGATAGGGAGCATTTTCGGACACAGCCTTTGTGCCATTTCACTGTGACATATTTCAGCCAATGATGTGCTGTTATGGTTTGAATGGTCAAATGGTACTGTGTGGATCTGCCATACGGCAATTGAACGACCCATACTCTTTATCAACTGCACTCTGGAAGTAGTCACCTATACCCCCACACCCTTATCCCTCAACCACACACACTGCCCTGTAAATAGGCCCTCTCTGGACTGACTGTCCTGCTGTCGCACTACTGTTTTTAATATCTGCTATTATTGCTCCTCACGTTTCCTGTGGTTCCTTCTGCACAATGTCTCTTACACCATTTAACGAGAAAAGATCCTCGTCTGTGGACCTGTATCTCGGACGATGGCAATGAACTTGATTCTGAAAAGATCCGTACGTGGCCACTTCATGAACACAGTCTTGACAGCGCTCCAAGTGGAAAGGGACTGCACTCCTCCTACCATGGGTACAAGAGCTACAAGCTATTTAACTCTTTCAGTGCCGACCACTGAACAATGTGCACTGATCTTTGAATGTCGACGAAATAATATCGGAACACGATGGCTTATAATGTTAAGAGGGTCTCTACTTTCTAGGGAAAAATTTTTGTTTTTTATTTGGCAGTAAGTATTCATTTTCTGTTCGACGTCTGTGGGAATTTGTGGCGCTGAAATAGCTATAAAAAAATACCTGAGTTTGAATAATGATGATCTTTTTGTGTCGGAGGAGGTGTGATCAGACATTGTCGATGATTTTAGGGTTAAGTGCTAATTGCAGATGAGGTCTTCCTCAGGGGAATGGGGTGAGAGGTTTGGGCTGTGTGCAATCCCAGGCCCCCTACAATTCAGCCCCAACCAACCTCCTCTCCCCTGCTTCATCGTACATCCGTGTTAATTGGTCAGCCCAGTGAGGCATCACCCCCCGGGGGAAGAAGCGTGGTGGCGTAGCGGGGGTCCAATTGTGGCGTGAAGCCTCCAAAGTTCTTGGAAGCCTGCGTGCCAAACACGTCCAACACCTGCCGGTTCATCAGGGCAAACCTGAATATGATGAAAGCCAGAGATTGACATTCAGATTACCATCAGATTAGCATGAAAGGTGGACGGTATAGCATAATTACTGACATACTGCACTTGATGAAAACATACCACCGATATTTTAAGCCACAGGCCTCAAACACAGGGCACCCCCCCAGCCCCCTCAATCAGTGGGGAGTGTTGGGCGCTGGAGACAGTGTCTGGGTGAGGCCACATCGGGTATTCAACAAAAAAGTCCAAACAAGAAATTAGGACTTTTAGTTTCAATTATTTTTATTGGCAGGCCACATCATCACGGCAGAATAAGTTACGTCATGCGGCGGAATAGATACAAAGCCAATCAACAATTTTGCAAATTCCGTAAAGCCAAAACAAGAAAATTGTAGTGAAATGTTCGCATGTCTCAGAGTAAAATGTGAGTAGAGATATGCTTCCATCTAGTGATGAAATTTTTCAACAATGGAAGACTTTTATCTAATATAAACTATACGCAACATTGCACAACATGAGGAACGTTAAGAACGGACAAAATGTGTTCCGAACCAGTTCAGGACCGATATTTTGGTAGCGGAACGGTTCTGAGAATGAAAACGTTAAACATAGGCCTGCCTGAACGGTTCGGAACAGAACATTTTAAAAATAATTTTGTTTTCATGCCCTGGTAATGAGTAAGCACGGAAGGACCATGCAGGTGTTAAACCAGTGGTCCTCAGACACGAGGCCATGCGGTACCGGGCCACACGTTCGAGGTCACATACCTGCCTTGGGTAAGTCTCAGGAGGAACTTCCAGTAGGCTGGCCTCAGGTTCTGGACTTCCATCACAGCCTTCAAGAAATCACACAACACAGAATGAACGTGTTTATGATCCTTGGTCATCAAGACAATGTGGTACACAGTGGTACTCAAAAGTTTAAGCAACTAGGTAGTGATGATGATTCGGATCAGAAATTTCAATTAGATATATAATATACTTCTTGATAGCATTGTTTGGGGTTTCAACCACCCCACTTCCCTCCAAAAACCTGAGCTGGGTATTTGCATTTATTACTCTGCTGGCTAGAAGACTAATCCTCACTGAGTGGAAAAGCCAACGCCCATCAACTTCTACTAGGCTTGTTAAAGACATTTTGAAGTGTATTTCTTTGGAAAGGCTTCGCTTTATTTGTGAGGATCTCAGGGGGCTATTTAGAGGCCCAATCTGCCCCCACCCATGATGACCAAGACTATTTTATTGTATTTATTTTTATACATACGCTTTTCCTTTCTTTTTACATTTATTTTATTTTGTTCAATTGTATTTAATCATTTCTTCTCTCCGAGGGTTAGTTTAGTTAAAGAGGGGGAAAAAAGAAACAAAAGTAGAAATAGACATAGATGCTGCTCTTTACAATGTTTTCAATGTATCGTCTTGTTTCTTAATAGCAATATCTGAGAAAAAGTTATTTGTAATGTTATTTGCAATGTGAAATCAAGTTTATAGGTTTCACAGAAAACACAATAACTTTAACAAAAGTAGACAGGTGCAAAAATGCGGGCACTGCTGTTGTTTTGTTCATTTTAATACATTTAATTATTGGAACAGACAATTTGTTTGGTAAGCTAATTGACCCTTCAACTACAAACACCGGTGAAGCCGATGAGAAAGGTCGCCCCCTGCATCGTCTCGGAAGAGCAACATGGGAGCCTCAAAAGAACAGTAAGACAAGGAAACAATTGTTCAACGCCAAGTCACAAACTGCTATTGTAATTTAATTTCGGCTGTGTTCTTCAGTTTCCTGACATCGACAGTACATTTATTCAAATAACTGCCAGGGTGATTTCACTCACAATGCATATTGAGCGTTATCGATTAGGGCTGCCACTAACGATTATTTTGATCATCGATTAACCAGCCATTTCTACTTGTGATTAATCGGTTGATTTTTCCTTCAAAAACGGAACGGTTATTAGCATTATGTTTATGAAACATTATTACAATGTATATAACATTTTGCTGTTTCGCTATCTCAATTTTATAGTAATAACAAGATTCTACTCCTTCGTGCTAAATTATAATATATTGGGCTTTCACGCAAGCTTGGGTGTTGTCTATTGTATTAGGGCCTTATTAGAGCCTTGAGACTGGGAAAATTGCATCGGGAACAACATATATTCAACACGTTTGAGTGGAGAAGTGGCAAACCATGAAATTATCAAATTAGTTGGCGATTATTTCAATAATTGATTATCATTGATTAATCAGTTGCAGCTCTATTATATACGTTATTGAATGTGTTTTCACCTATTTGCATTCCGGTTTTAAAGAATGCAAACGGCTTGTGACTACCTACTGCCCCCACGTGTTTCTTGTGATATTGCTCCGTTTCACTCGGAGCTCAAAGGATTGGTAAGGGCTTGATCTACGGACAAACTGACGAATGAGACTACCTACGGAACTGGATAAAAGCATCAGTTTCTGTTATTAACGGAGGATATAAATTGGCCTTAATACAGTAGTATCCCCAGTCAAAAGATGGAATTTTGTAGGGTATCAATTATGTCCTCGCATTTTGTAATAAAACTTCTACTACAAATACTATACTACAAATAAATACTGCCACTGGAGTCCTGGCAGCAATGGAAATAAATGACAAACTAAAAGTAACGATTATTATCGTAAGACTGGCATTAGTGCTGCCCCCCAGAATCCCGCATCGTAATTTTCCCCCCAGGCCGAAATGTAAAGTGAAGAGCACACACACATTTTTTCTGGCTTGCCAGGCTATTCAAATGTAAGTGTGAATTTAGAATTTCACAGTAAAATAGATTTCCCAGAAGGAAACAGGCAGATGAGAAGGTGTCAGGGGTGGCCTCACCGCTTGGAAGCATATGGCTGTGGAGATGGTGTAGATGACGGAGTCGGCGTGAGGGTAGTACGGCACGTGGCCCGCTTCGATCCCTTTAAAGTACACTGTCTGCACCAGGGAACACAATACACAATCAAATGCTGTACGGGAGTGTTGAATATTAGGGGTGAGGCGATTTAAACTTCACTGGAAATACTTGATTGTTAAAATGATGGGTGGGACTGCAAGAGTTAATCCGATAATCACAGGGGAATTGATTCAAATAACCATGAAAAACTAGCCGAACTTACTTAAGGTTCACAAATCCCACTGCCGAACATTGAAATTAATATCTGAAACATACTCAAATCATGCTCATCCAAAGGTCCAAATTTTAATAACAAAGAACAGTAACTGAGGGTTTGCACAATTACAGCGCATCACTCCACTCATCTGAGTATTGAATGGGGCGACAGGAGATTGGCACCTTGTTCACTCCAGTTGCTCAGCGACCTAATGGCTGCCTCCCACAAAAAAAAGTAACAAGCAATGTAAATTAGTAAAAGGACAATTAGTGATGACGTGGTCCTACCTCCACCAGCTTGGAGAACAGGTACATGGATATCGACGTGCTTTTGTAGAAGAACATGGACAGGCCGGCTAGGAAACCTGCAAACGGAGGCAGAGCAGAGACTTGAACATGATTTTGCATCCAACCTCTGTGGATGGTGGACGGCCAAAGCTATGGCAAATCCAGGCGCAGAAAGTAAAATGAACGAAGATTGTGCTACGCTGGTGTCTCTCTTCAATAGTGTTTTTTTTTATACCAAAATGAAAACATTAAGGACGAGATTGTGACATCATGCTTCCAAAACTTCAGCCCTAGTGGCGAGAAGCACCTCCTCCTTTGGGGAGGTACAGGCAATATTGTTTACATTCCTGCACGTGCACGGTGCTGCGTTAAAGGCTGTGGAGCATCATCGCCCAAGAAATCTGTTACATTTCTTTCGATTTCCCAAATGGCTTCAAGTTACCGCAATCTGACGGGATGAAGACGCCGTCTTGCTTGGCTGTTTTGCTGCAATCCGGACGGGACGAGGATGTGTTCGCTACATTTCCAATCAGGTTCCATTCAAGCTAACTAAAATATTTGTCAAACGAGTATCTAGTAATAGTATTTCAATGTTGCATTTCCTTCATACAGAGTTGGTGCGTCCGAGATGCCTCACGACGGTGCGTGTAGAACCACGTGACGACGTATAGACCATGGGGTGGCCACTCCTATTACGTATAATGAGCTCCTCCCAAAGACGCATCGCAACCAATGGTTGATGCGTTCGGTAGCGGACTCGAACACAAGTTATGTAATCGCTCGTCCATAACACCGACTGAACCGCCCACAGCTCTAATTGATGGGCAAAATGTTCGTTCAAACTCGTCTAATCAAGCTAAACGGGATGAACATTAATGTCCAAACACCACAGAACGCACTCATGAGGAGACCGGCAGAAGCACCGAGACTGACCTGCTATGAGTGCATGCAGCTCAACGTCCACGTTCCGTAGCCAGCGCAGCAAGCAGCTCGTTCCCTACAAACAGCAACATGCACAAGGCCAAAGACTGAAGCAAGTCGGCAAGTGTAACTGTGTTGACCATGTCCTAATGACTACAAGAGTGTGTGACACACATCAACCTCCAAAAACGTCTAATGCGGCAAGCGTGCAAAAAGGCCTTTTCTTCAGTGGTGGCTGCACGCCGATACTTTGGCTGGCTAGGCAACCGTTCACCTTTAAATCGCTTTTAATTCAAGGTCTTCGGGAATATATGTTACTGCACTGGCGAGTTTTGCCACAGTTACTAATAAAAAGTAATCCGACTGCTGATTAGTAACTACTCCTCTTAAATCAGGGTAGATTATTGGCCGTTTTATTTACTTAGGAAAAAGTAATTGTTAGATTACTAGTTACTGGAAGGTATGCTAAAATGAAAGCAACTTATTTACTTTAACTTAGTTACTGACATCACTGGAGACGGCACCATGTCGTCACATAGCTTCCTCCATCTTTTGGGGCAGAGCGTCCAACCTGACGTTTTATCTTTTGCATCTTAGCATTAACGACAAAGTGGTCACCTCAGCGTGAACACTACGTGAAATAAGGCGATGCATTTGAGGCAACCTGGTTTACTGCTACATGATCACACATTGATCATGTAGCAGGTCATGGAAGGGAAGGCTCAAATCAATATTATTCAGTTCACGGTTACATTTTCTTTGTCTCCCTTAAGCGCAAAAGAGGCAGCGTCTGCATACAAACTTTCAAAATATTAGACGCGTTAAGGTGGTGACTAAATTCAATTTCCAGTCTATGTATATCCATGACCTAATGAAAAAAGTGATTCAGATTCTGAAAACAAAAATGTTGGACTTAAAAATGCAGGATGTATTCGGTATGAACACTGTTCTGATGAATCCAATGACAACCGTGGGCACTGTGAGGCTAAGCCACAGGAGTGGAGAGAGTATGGGGCTGGATAAAGTGGTCTAACCAACTGTGCCACAGAGCCAGCCCCAAAGCGTTCAGCTTTGCAACACATTGATAGCATCCTTTTACAGTGACCACTTCTTTGAACACACAATATGCCATGCAGTGGATGACTGCGATTGTCCAAGACGAACCTTGACCCGGACAAAGGTTTACATTACTGATAACCAAAACCTATTTACAGCAATACACTAAACCTCCTCCTTGTAGTCCATAGAGGTAATACGCCACAATGTGTGTAAGAATAGAAATTAGGACAACAGATTGCCGCTGATCCGTACGGACCAACCTGAACGGTTTGGGACACAAATGACCCGCAGACCAGTCTATCGAGGACAAAATATACTGCTAGCTGTCTCCATTACATTTTCAGATTTAATCAGGATTACTTGGAAAGGTGTAAATAAAAGTGGACATGTGGCGAAGCTGACAGTGAGGAGAAGCAAAACCTCTGTGCCTTTATGGCATATAGTAAATAAGTAAGTACAATATTGCAAGTTGCAACAGTCCTCTGCAAAGCCCTGGGGAGGAACGTGCTTGCTGGTCCCCCAGCGGCATTTTTCTTGCCTTGCAATTTGTGCGGAATAGGTTAACGCTCCCAGACACATTGTGCAGTAGCACTGAGAAAGGACTAAATTCAAAGTTTCTTACTGAAAGGGGGGAGAGCTTTGTGGCGCAGTCGGTTACACCGCTGCATCCAGCCCCATACAGTCTTGTGTGTGTAAGTACGCTACAGGTCTGCTTCCCCACTCTCTCGTCCCCTTCACACTAACCCCTTCTATAAAATGGAGGAAAAAGGAGTTGCTAACGTCAATGTCCGTTACCTTGTAGATGCTGACGAAGGAGCCCAGAAAGGCTCCCAGCTGGAAGGAGTCTTTGTTGTAGAGCAAGGAGAGGAGCTGAGAAGGCCTGGAGAACATCTGTCTGAAGGTTGAGGGCACTTTAAGACAACACTGGATCAGGTAGCCCACGCTGAACATGCGCACAAACCCCTGGAGAAAACGCACATCCACAGCATAATCACAGTGTTGCTAAGGTAACCCGACTACACCTTAAAAAAGGCAACTAGTTAAACCAAAACTCAATTAATTGGATTTTTTTTTTAACTTAATTTCGCATCAATGCAAAATACAATAAATGTTACAATACATGTACAACAATCTATCTGATTACTGCTTTGGAAAAAAGTAATGTGTTAGATGACCAGTTACTGAAAAAAGACGTTACTTAACTATTTAAACTTGGTCACAGAATTCCACACACATTCAACTACTGAATTAGTAGCCAACTAATTTGATTAATTGATTAATCGGCCGTGGTTAATTGCCTCGTTGTTTGAAATCCACAAAACTCTATATTTTAACATATTCTATATCTAGGAGACTATTTCCACTTTCACTGTAAGTCAAGCCCCATGCATCTAGGGCTCAATCTTGTCATTAGACAAGGAAGTGAATGTAATGGTGTTTTAAACCCAGTTTTCACGTTAATACATTTGCACTGCAGTTTGAAAGTCCACCAAAAATATTCTGTAAGAACTATATTTAATATTAACATTGAACAATATAAGGAACTTTAAGAACGAACAGCATTTTTGCGTTCCGAACCGGTTCAGGATCGATATTTTGGTGGCAGAACTTTGCTAATCATTGCTAATGAGTAGCTTGTAGCTGTAGGAGATTGCAGATTTAGATTTAAAATTTTACTTTAAACATCCCAGCTTGCTAATAGAACCGTGAACGTAGCGTCACGCACGCTTCTTAGATTACACAGGGATGAATGAAAGACACCTGGATGATATTCGCTCCATGTACGAAAGGCCTTTACCTTTAAACAGTAAGATATACAGTTGTCATGGTAATGTTTACAACACGGATGCCTGGGTCCCCGCTTGCATCTGTAGAGGACAGAGAGAATTAATATTTGAAAAGTGCATGAAACATAGATATGTGACCATTTCAAATGTGTGCGCACACAAAACACAGTTGGGTTATCACATGGAAGTACAAACTTCGAGATTCAAACAAAGGTCGACTTTTCACTTGGATGATGAGTGAATTTTGCAAAAACGTTGACCTTTTTGTCTACGGTTTTTCACATGGTGCATGAGTTTGTGTGCGTGTGTGTAGGGGGCGTGGGAGGGTTCAATGAAAAAAAGATCAAAAAATCATAAAATCCCTTTGATCATGTAACAACTCACATACCACATTTAAGTAGGAAAAAAATGTGCTTCTACCGACACCACTATTTTTTTTGGAATGTTGTCAAACTTTTCCCACCCAACCAATATTGGAAGGTTTGATGGAGCAACTTAACCCTTAGCTGCCAAGGACTCATTGGGTCCTTATGGTGCTCAAATAAAATGGAAAAACGCACTTTGAATGAATTTCATTTTAGGACAGATAGTACAGTGCCATTAAACATTGCAACATGATACATGTTGCAGCACTCGTTCGGTTTGTCATCACGGTAGAAAATGTCATTGAATTGAAAGAATGGTAGATTCCTCTCCCCCTCAGAGTTCCCATAAGATACGTACGCGGTCTCCAGCAGTTTTCTGAGGTAGACGAGGCGTTTGGTGAGGCCACCATGTCGGGAGGCAACCATGGTTCCACAGTCTGCAGGTGTAGCAGCAGGGCTGTCCGTCTCTGCTGGAGCTTGCTGAGAGGACAGCTCAGGAGGAGTTCCCTGCACCGCATGGCTCGGAATCTCCTCCTTCCCCACAATGAACCTGGGTGAGATTGGGGAGGAGGTTTAGTGCTGCTGGGTAACTTGGAGCAGTACCATGGCCCATTTTGCCACATTGTCCAGCCGTGCGACTATTCCTGAGATTGGGCCGATCGTGCGTCTCACATCGTGCAGTGTATGTCGGTTCACGAGAAACGATCAACACGTCCTGAACACATACCGATCGATCAGGGAGAATATCAAACATGTTTTAAATTCAGTTGGGTCGTGAGGACCGATTTAACTGTCACAGTTGGTAGATATAATTTGTAAAATTTGCTGGACCTTTTAACGTCAGTGAAATTAATGTGAACATTGTTGGCACTGAAAGATAAAGTATTAAGTCAACAGAGAGTCAGTTACAGTATACTTTCGAGAAAGCGAAGTCAACATACTTCAATGCGGAGAATGGAAAACCACTGAGACCGTCCTTGGACCTGAAAAACACAGAGGAGCCAACATCAGAATCAGAAACCTTTATTGATAACATGACCAGTCTAGCCCCAAACAAAGCCTGTGGCTTCGTTCACAGCTCACGCAGCACCGGAGAGGGGGAGGGGGGTGGGCAGCTAACCAGTAGTCAGTAACTAAGTTACAGTCAGTAACTAAAGTTACAGTAGCACATTACCTTTTCAATATTGTATTGAAATATTTGTGCATTTTTTATGTGAAGTGAAGTCTGAAAACCACTGAATTAAAAAAAAATGTTGTGCACACTAGTTTTAGTGCCAACCCACCTTAAAAAGACAACTAAACATCACTAAATCAGTCAACTTTGTTACTCTTAAAATAAAGTGATCTTAGTTACTTTAGTTATCTAGTTACTAAAAGGAAACCGATACTGCCCATGATAGAACAACATTATTACTACTTTAATTTTATAATCTGTCAATTTGTTGAGAACACATTTTGGTCATGTGGTTTAAAAATCCTTCCTTGTATTACAGCAGAGATTAAAACGGAAAAAAAAGTCATTAAGTGATGATCGATCAATCAAATTAAAAGTCATTAAATTAAAAGACCAAATTTTGACATTTCATTGAGAAGTTGGAGCTACATACAATCAATCAGCATTAGTGTGATCACAAAAGCTAATCAAAACGAAAAACAACGGCCTACTCCAATTCAGGCTCGAATCCAGGAGGAGTTGGATGAGGCTAATGTTAAAATATGCATTGAAATTGGTTAGTTTTAATAACATTAAACGAAATATCACTCTATAAAATATGGTTGAAAGCCATCAAAGTTGATGAAATAGAAGACAGAAATAGAATCTGGATAAATAAAATACTGTATGGACTAAAATATAAATGAGATTGAAATGATTGATGTTAGGAATATTACTAATGGAACAAAAATACACTTTATTTTTTAAGCAGGATTTTTCAGGAATTTCAGGGGGAGCAATGCGAAATCGCAATTCAGGACCTCTGTTGCGTGTTCCGGCATTTCTAACATAGCTTTCTAACAAACTGCACGTGTTTTATTTTTAAATGTATTTATTTTAATTTGAGCTTACTTTGATGCAATGAAATTGAACAGCATCACGCATACCATGTTAACATAACGTGCTAGAGCCTTACATTTAATGATAAAAAAAAATAACAATACCAATATTGTTATTATTATTATTATTATTATTATTAATAATAATAATAATAATAATAACAACCCAATGACAGATTTATTGGACATGTCGCTGTTGCGAACACATCACAGGGCCGCGTCATATGTGACTCATGAGCATCGGGAAAAATAACGCTGTCTCTCTTTCTCTATCTATTACCAAATCTCTCTCTCTCTTAATATTCTCTCTCTCTTTCTCTCGATATCTTTTATCTGTCTCTCTCATTCTCTTTTTTCTGCGGACGCAGCGCTTGCTCCCTGCAGACGTAGCCTCACCTCCCTGCAGACGTAGCCTCACCTCCCTGCAGACGCAGTATCTGCTGCGGGTGACGTAGCCTCTGCTTAGGCTGCGGACGACTTTGCGATGCGACGTATCCACCTATAACCGGTTGCTATACTAGCTCCCCTTCCCTCGAGCTAGTCCTCTGGGCTCCGGGACTTGACAAATGAACCTCTGAGCCAAAGAACTGATTTTACATTTTTGTTAATTCAACACAGCAGATTTTTGTACATCGCAAAAACACAACCGGCATCGTTACCGCTGATTATAGCGGACATGTCACGTTATGCTCGTTTGAACCCAACTTGTCTACTATGGAAAAAAAAACCACACCTTTCTACCCTGTGTAAATCCCACAATGAGGAAATCTCCACCATTTTCCATGGTTTCTTCATGTTTAAATTACCTGAAGAAGAACATATAGAGCGAGGCAGTGATGCAGAACAGCAGCACCTATAAGAGTGACAAACAGTACCCAGATTTCTTACTTTAGTAACAGTAAAATATATTTGATGAAAAAATATATATATATTTGTTGAAAAAAAACAACAACTTCAGTAAGACTACAGTACTGATCCAAATATCTACTTAAGTAAAGTAAAAAGTACAGGTTGAGAAATGTACTCAAAAAGTATTTTTGAAAGTAAAAATGGCGGGCTCTAAAATGTACTCAACAGTATTATTGAAAGTGCCAAGTACTAAAAATAAGTGTGTAAAGAAAAATGTTTCAATGTTAGCAAAACAAAAAACAAGGAACAAGCCGGTTTTGGGAAAAGTAAGGAGTAGAAGTACCGATATTTTTGTTAAAAATCTAATGAGTACAAGTAAAAAGTAATAAAAGAAAAAGGTACTTCTAAAAGTACTAATACTTGAAAATTCTACTCAAAGACAGTACTTAAGTATTTGCACTGTTACTTGCCATCTCTGCAGAAGCGTAGCTCAAGTAGCTGTCTTTGCTATTGATCTTTAGAAACGTGAAGTGCTCCACTGTAGCTCAGTCTCTTAAGACAGTGCACTACAAAGCACATATTTGCCATAATTTGTTGCCATTTTTGCTGTTGGGTAATAATACATTTAGAATGTTTAAAGTGATTCTACTTTAATTTGTACCTTCTACAGGGCTGTTGCATGTGACATCATAACTTGGTGGCGGCAGACATTTTGATGGCATCGCGTACGTGAAGTATACATATGTTTAAGTCGTATACCAGTTTAGTCACGTCGATTATATAGGGGAAAATACAATGGACCTAGTTAGGCTGCCATCTTCTGGCGATTGATAGCATATTAACATGGATAAATCCATAATAGAAGGTGTTTTAAGAGCGATACGTACCCTACATGTGGCCGATTACGTAGTAATCTTCATACCTCTGAGCGTCTTTTACGCTATCGTGTGCAACAACAGTCATTTATACTCTATAAAGCCCCCCACATTTTCGAGTAGTATTGCTCCGTGTCAATTTACGTACGTAATCGACGGACGGAATGTGTGAAACGCTCCACACATATCCGTAGTTTACGTGAGATATGAATTGGCCTTAAACGGACAATGTTATGCAAATATCTCTCTCTCTCTGCCTGTTCGTCTGACCGCGATGATACCACCGTAATGGCTGCCGCTGCCAAGCAGCGACATCACCGTGCAACAGCCCTATTGCATGCACTTTTTGTTAATACACTTGCATCTTCACATCTGCCCTTCAATTCAAAAGATGGCATGAGTGTATTTAACACTGAATTTACATTTTCAACATTTTACATTTTTATTCAGTTTTAGAAAAATAATTTATTTGAACAATAGTATTACCATAGTCTTCATCACTTTTAATCAATCACAGTTCCCCGTGAGTCACTTCTAACAATCACAGTTCCCTGTGAGTCACTTCTAACCAATCACAGATCCTTGTGATTTTGTGAGTTGAAACGGATTACATTTATGATAATTGATCATTCAATTTGTTTCTAACTAGCCAGATGCCAAATAGAGAGTCATTGTTTCATTGTTGGGTCCGCCCTCCATTGAAACGTGTTCAATATATGTTGCTCCCTATGTGAGTGTGGGGCTGAACTCTGTTAGGTCCCACAGCGGCACAGGCAAGAGAACAAGTTAGGGTAAAAAAGTAACGTTAGAAGATAGCATCATGCTAAAATTGAAATGTTGGTACAATTTGCAATACGTGGAAACAAAGAGTTCAAAAGCTTTATTAATAAAGTTTGAGATTTGTTACGATCAAAAGGAACATTTTTACCAATTCATCGATTGTAAAAATGTTTGGTATAAATAAAAGGCGCAGTGTACAAAGAAGGCACGCTACTGTTTTTCTGAGAAAGGTGTGCCTAATAGCGCAGAAAATATGGTACATGTTATCTTCATTGTATTATTTGTGTAGTTGTGGCGTGTAGCAGGGTTCAGTATATTAAACCAGTTTGTGAGGACGGACCGACGGATCGATCAATGCATTGACTAATCGCTGCCGATTAATCTTCACAAATTAGTTGGCAACTAATTTAATAATCGAATGTCATTGAACTAAACATTCCCAGTAGTACTTACCTCTCCATGTTTGAGGGGTCTGACGAGTCCTCTCGTTACAGCCATGCGGAACAGCGCCTCTGTGGCCTGCAGAGCCACGAGCCAGGGTCAGACACACAACACAAGAGGAGTCCCAGGCAAATGTATGCAGACTTCATTATGATCCTTCCTCTCTTGCTCTCATATTATAGTACTCGCAGAGAGAGATTGTTCTCATATCGGTTTTCAAAAAAATGGCATCAGTACATCCCTAGTAAACATGGGGGTTCTCGTGTCACACGACACTGACCGACAGCCAATCAGACACGTCTGCCCAGGGATACACGTCCAGACACACACACACACACCCCGATGGCGACGGGGAGAACAGGCCTGCACTCCTACTCCTACTTACGACGACAACTGCATGCTCTGCGAGATTAAGCCGCAGGCACAAGAGACAAGAGAGTGTATGGGGCTGGCTGAAGCAGTCTAACCGACTGCGACACAGAAACAGTTTTTATCCCGCCCGCCACCCTTTTTAAACCTTCTATATGTACATTTTAATTGGATTAAAATATAAGATGAAAGGGATTCGATTGATCTATTTCCACTAAAGGTTGATTTCCTTAAAATGTGCACCTTCTATTGGGTCTGTTTTTGAATACATTTTGATCTCATAAAGCTCCTGGCCCTGCCCCTCTGTCAAATATTAGAACACATTGTCGCCCACGAGTAACAGGTTTAACAACTGCTGCTCTACACCAACACCAGAGTGCGAGTGAGTGTTTTCTCAACATCTCGATGCCATTGTGTTCACCATACAATGCACACAATAGTTTAATAATTTCATTTTCCGTGTTCTAGTAATGGATGCTGTAATCAATGTCTGCTTTCAATAGAAACTCGGACATATGTATGCATAACACTCGGGATGTGTTATGCATGGAAGCAAGACACACATGGGAAAATTGGTAGCCAATAGGGCTGTCGCACTGTGACGTCACAGCTTGGTGGTGGCAGACATTTTGCTGGTATCAGTTACGGTGAATTATACATATACGTACGGTTAAGTGGTATCATTTCCACTTCACATCCATGGACATAGTTGACATAGTTCAGTTGCCATCTGCTGGTGGTTGATAGCATATTTCCATGGATAAATCAATAATGAAAGACTTTTAAACAGACAATGTTATGCAAATATCGCTCTCTGCCTGTTCATCTGACGATGCTACCGCCATAATGTCTTATTTGCCCTATTGGCATCTCTGAGCTGCGTGTAGCCAGAAATACCCGGTGATAAATACTATGGACAATTTGTCATTGTGAATCGTTTAAAACCTTTTGCAGAAACTCTCCAAGGTCCATAGCACATTGTGCCAATTTGTCCATTCTTAAGAGCTGCGCAGTAGCTCAGTCGGTTAGGCAGAGCACTGTAAAGCATACATATGTGGCAATGACGCAAAGAATAGTGTTCTACCCCCCACCCCTCCCCCCAATCGACTGGTTTGCTGCATGTCCACTGTTCCCTCCTTCACCCAATCTCTGATTTAAACATATCTAATAAGTACATATCCAATACACACATCTGATATTTATTATTATATTAAGGGTTTTTTTGGCGCAAGGGCCGTTTTTTGGGCGCAAGCGCCGTTTTTCATTCTTTATTGACAGAGATATTGACAGGATTAAATCGGAGGTCCGGGGGACACGCTCTACCCGCTAGGCCACCGTGCACCCCACATTTTATTTATTCATTTATTTTTTAAATCCGTGTGCATTGCGGCTGCAATTAACAATGATTTTGATAAAATTGATCATGTGGTCATTCACACAATTTATAATAGAGTAAATCAAGTGGTTATTAATCTGAAATGATATAAATATTGCAAACTTTTTGATATCTCAGGTCCTCCGATACTGGCCTCCTCTTCATCCCTCCTGACTAAATTGAAGATATTTTGCGAGAGAGCTGTCACCGTTGCTTTCTCCATCCTCTGGGACTCTCCATCTGGCTTTCCCCAATTAGATAGTTACCTCCTAATTATTTTTATGTTTTGGTTTGCTTTTCTCAGTTTCTGCTCTAAAGCAACCTTGGGTTTCATGAAAGGTGCTATAAAAATTCAAGTTATTATATTCTTTGCTGTTCATCTTAGCAAAGCATGTTACATCAGATAACTCAAGGGAAGTTCCGTTTCATATAAAGGCAGAGGAGATCTTACCAGATTGGTCATGTAGATGGTGAGCAGCCCTCTCCTGGAAAGACAAACAGGATGATCAGTTTGTTTTACCAAAAAAATATGACGCACCGACTCCGTGGACCATCACGATTCCGAAGGGCTGTCAATCCTCCCTTACAAGAATATAAAAAGTGTATAATATATTTCAAAATTCTCCTTTTTTTTGTTTCAAGTAGTTTTTTCGGCGTAAGCGCCATTTCCGATTTACAGGATTAGTTATGAAAGTGGGTAAACCATGCCTGTGAACTAAGCTACAGGCACCATACGTATGCTCGGTGCGGGTGTCTTAACGACTTGCCACAGAGCCAGCATGAAAGTCTAATGGTTTTAAGGGGAAAGAAAATTGAGTATTAATGGTTGCACATTTTTCATAACCAATATGATATGCTGTCTTTTTTTAATGGAGCGTAGAACATGTGTAATTCTTCAGTTTTCCGCAAGAGGGCGGCCCAATCATGTCCACGTTTACATTTTCGGCATATTCCTTGTATAATGTTTTTTCTCAGACTCAATCAACTCTTTCAGTGCCAACCATTTTAAATCTAAATATATATGACATCTTTGGCAGTGGTAATTATTAGACAAAAAAAAAAAAAAAAAAAAAAAAAAAAAAAAAAAATCGATTTTGCATCGATGTATCGATCCAACAACCGACGATACGATTAATCGACTCGTCCGCAAGAGTATCTATTCATATCTGGTCTATTTTATCCATTTGCTCCTGGGCGTAATTCAGACTCCCGTCCTGCGGGCGGCGCTAAACGTATTTGGCGCCGAGCGCTATTCCTGTCTCACTCTCATGTGAGTGAGACAGCCAAGAAACAACAAGTAAGTAGTACATTCACTCCCCTGCGCACACTCACCCATTACAGCCTTCTCGCTCGCTCTCGCACACGCGTGCACACACACACACACTCTAGCAGCAAAACTCCACCGCGCTTATAAACCCATCTCTGCTGTAACGAAAACTGCTGTTGTTCGCTCAAATATGGTCCTTTTTCAAATCGGAAATTTGTGCATTGATACACACACGTTCTGTGACAGTCCTGTGAAGTTTGGCTAAATTTGGTCGTTGCATTCGTCCCCGAGTTTAAAAACACTATAACGCCAAACCGCCAATAGACGAGAATGAACCTTCCTCGTCCTCTGTCGAACCGAATTCGGCACCGTCCCTCAAAGCCTGGAATGGACTTTTCGAAAAGAACTTCTCGCGT
>OMKY01143736.1:0-11956 GCA_900302395.1 Bregmaceros cantori
CCCCGTCCCCTCTTCCAACAGACGGCTTCTCTCCCCGGGCTGCGGGCTGTTGTCTTTGTTGTAAGGGCGACAGGTGGACGCATGTTGCTGGTGGTAATGAGCGCCAGGAGGTGTGAGAGACGCAGGTAGTTACCTCGCCCTTTCACTGACGCCCAGCCAGTGAAGTCTCCCCAAAAGTTTTTAAATTCGCCAAAATAGTTGCACACGGTCGCGTAGTTAGTAAAAAAAAGACTGGGCCTACACATAATCAAATTGCAAAAAATAGTGACTGTAGTCCCTTACAACTACATTTTAAATATTACATTTATATTACATTTACCTGGAATAGATGATTACACAAACCTTTAGAATCACCACTTTATATAAAAAAAGGCAACACTTCATACGGCATTTTCTGCGCAGCTTAATATTACACCAAAATTTAGTTTTATTTAACATTAACCTAAAAATAACCCCGTACTTTACTTTTAAAACGTGGCATTAGGATACTGATTACAATGTTTAACGAGCAACTTGTAACTGCAAGAGATTATTTTAAAACACAACTTTCTCAAACCTGTTTGTTCGGAAGATTTGCTCGTTTTACAGAAGTCAATACAAAAATCCTGGCAGCAAGACAAATAGTGTAATAAGAGAAGATGTATATAAGAGAAAGTTCTGGTTTCCCATCACTGCTTTATTTGAACACTTCTGTGATGGCGAAGTCATCGTCGCACGTGCCTTTTCCACAGAAATTGAAGACGACTGTACACTGCCACCTGGAGGTGTTAGGATGGAAGTGCGAATCTTCGAGTCGCCAAACCTAGTTCCTTTCTGGCGTTTGTTACATTAGCGAATTCGCGTTAAAATATAAATATATCATCATGAATTACATGGAGATAATCAATGGAGATAAATGCACAATATCTATGGCACCCCATCGTAAGATCTGGACAGCAATCAAATGTATCCTTATTAATTATATAATTAACTACTTGGTGTAGCTTGGAATGCCATGGTGCAATAGTCAGCAACGATATTATGCAATCAATTTTTACACAGAGTGAATTAGACACAGTAGTGTCACCAACAATAACAAAATTATTATTTCACTTCACACATTGAACATACATTGAAATCTACATAAAGTGTTGCTTTTTTGCAAATGAAAGGTGGTTAGGCCAAATAAGCTTTAGGTGAAATAAGGTTCCTCTCTAGTTGTTGTGCATTTGCACTGATCAAAACATACACATAATTAATCTTTAAAAATGGCTTTAATTTACTCTACTAATCCTGTTTAATACTTGCAAACTGCTGCATTTTCCACCCTCCCAGCTAGACACTGCACACACATTAAGGACAGAACAATTTGGTCATAATTATGTTTTTTTTTATTTTCCTAACAGCAAGAAAGCAGCAAACAAAAATATTTTTGGGAAACATATTTATATCCCTAATCACCCATATCATCTTCTACTTCATTTAAACATTTCAATTGTCCACTATTGATTGCTTGATGTTCAAAAGTCAACACGATTGTTTTACTACTCAATGACAGTGCAACTGCTGTGCAAAATATATATTTAAAAAAAAACTCAAACGACCATCTCTTCTCTTAAATGCCTTCTGGCACTTGCCACGAAAAGAGCTCACATCTGACCAGTTAATAATTACTTCTTGTGATTCCAATGGTGTTATGTCCAAGTAGTGTTGTTACTTAGTTACTACTAAAACAATGGTCTGTCAAGTTGTTTGGTCTGCTAAAGTTACAATGCTTTGAATTGTAGTCAAAAGCTTATATAGACTTTTTCAATTGCCCTTTGTGTGTTTGTGAAGGTGTTGCTTTTGGATTATTTAAGAAATATATAATAAAAAATAAGTAATTTCCACAAAATATTACCAATAAATAAACTGCAGGTGCTCAGGTCATACCAGTGGTGGTTCGTTGTTATTTTATGTAATTTGTCATGAGCAACATAACAAACCACTTGTTGAAATTAGTAATCATAATAATCCAAAAGGAACCCTGTCCC
The DNA here is from genome assembly GCA_900302395.1 of Bregmaceros cantori. Taxonomy (NCBI): domain Eukaryota; kingdom Metazoa; phylum Chordata; class Actinopteri; order Gadiformes; family Bregmacerotidae; genus Bregmaceros; species Bregmaceros cantori. Next base: position 2,013 of record OMKY01143736.1, read on the forward strand.
AATCTGCACAGAAACAGACAACCATTCGACGTAAACAATCTGGTTCTCTGATATCCTGCCATGTCAGTAAGTTACATTAAGAGCGCATTCAAACTGCAATTTGAATTTAGCAGGAGTTTTGTCCCAGGTTTAGCGCAGGTTAGTTTTGGGGCTAGCGCAGAGCTGATTTGTCACGGTTGTGTTCAGACTTGTGTTTAATTCTCTCCACCCGCGATATATTTGTAAACAAAGTCTTGCACATGCTAGAGTTGTGCGTGTCCTCAGCTCCGTGGAGCAAGCGGTGTGCATGTGTGTTTGCCGGCTGAAAAATAAGACTTTTTTCATAGTCATAGGCACAGCAGAAGGAAATAGGAATAACCATGGTCTGACAGTGGCCGATCATTAAGTTCTCTGTGCGATACTGGTTCTAGCGCAATTGCATTCAGTTCGCGCTAACCCGAATCAGAACTCTGAACCTCCCGCTAGGCTTAGCCCAGCCTGTGCTAAGCCTACATATTAGCAGAGGGCTCAGTGCGGATCGAATCATTTAGCGAATGCTCGCCTGGTGCTTTCAAAGCCACCACGATAGCTGGGGAGAGAGTTCCATCTCGGTTAAACCGAGACAGACCCGGGATAAACACCCTGGTTTGAATACGCCTTACGTAAGAGTAAGTTACCTAGCAGCAATGAGATGCCAATTAGACAAGTGAGAATTCTGGAACAGCAAACAAAATGACTCATTCACCTTAAGTTTTACATTAAGACAATTGAGTGCTGCAATCATTTTTTGTATATTATTTAGTAAAGTTTAAAATTCAATAAAGTGAGTACTGATAAAGCTATTTTTTTTTCTTCAATGTCGCTTGGCACTTGGCAGCTACTCAATATGATGAAAAGTAAGTAAAAGTAATCTCTTCACTGATCATATAAAACGTTATTAGAAATGTGACACCTAGTCAATTCAAATCAGTGACGATTAGATTTGATCAATTCTTCTCACTATTCAACAATAAAAACACTGAATCATTGTTATGACCTGTGCAACATCCCATTCTCAACGATGTAATACACAACTTTCACCTCGACTCGAGTGATGAGCAAATGCACTTTTTAAAATGTGAATAATTAATAAAATATTAAGACAGCATTTAATAGAAATTAATTTGCAACAGTAAGCCGACATTAATCTTGTTCATTTACAGCACAAATTGACAAGATTAATTTCAAGATAAAAGTAAATAGTTTCTGTATTTTCTAAATGAAAAAATGTCAGTACACTGATAGTTTCAATAATTGCAACAATTAGAATAATCAACTACTAAAACAATCTCAAGTTGCACCCCTATTATTCATAGTGCGTACATTGTGTTACTTTTGATCTCAGGTCGTCCTTCTCTGTGGTCAATAAGCTGCCTCCAACACAAAGTACTTCAGCTCCTTCCCGTCGGCGCAGCAATGCACGTTTCACTACAAAGTAGCCTTAAATAATTTACTTCCGTCCGCAAGTCATTACCCATTTACCTCAATTAGCAAGCAGCATTAGACGTACCCAAGCTGCTCTGCTAGCCCTAAGCCTGTTTTATACCTGAGTGTTGAATCGGTGCAGACTCCCCGTTTGCAACTATCAAGGGAAACAATGTGTGTGGCCATGTACAAGCAGAACATTCTCGTGAGTTATTGTTTTTTTTTTTGCAATTGTTTGGATGATGCGGGCACATGCGGCAAAGCGGATTCCATTACAGCAGCATGATGACAGTAGCAATTTTGATATCTTATTAAAAGAACATACTCTCCAAGAGAATGGCTCACCACAATTGGAGAGGTTGTACTCTATTGAAACAAACGCTGTTATTCAGTAAGCTCATGCAAAAATTAAAGAGGTACCGCACAAGCTTTGACAGCAGAAATAGCTGCACACATTTACTATCATTACATTTTTTTTTTTTATCAGCCCTTTATAGCCAGCAATGACGCCGCTCATCCAGACAGGAAGTGGCAATTAGCTAGAGCTCCGACCGGATCCATGACAATGTGCAAGGCGTTCACAAAAAAAAAAAAAAATCTCAAGTCTCTATTCTACTGTCCGCATTGTAGACAGAAGTATAACTCAGGCTTAAGTAGCCTTGAGTATCGTCGCCCCTTCACACCTAGCCATGATGGGAGACGTTGCTTTCCCTCTTGTAAAACATTGGTCAGGAAACCATGATAGGTTGCAAAAAGAGGGAGGCGATAAGGCATATGGTCGTTGCAACATGCTGGGGGTGCACATGTGACATTATTCAAACTTTGCTATGCCACAAGAAAATCACTTTCTATGAACCCTCACTATACCAGAAACTTCCTGGTGTGTGCGCCTGTGCGGGGATAAAAGAAGGATTCATAGTAAATGATTTTCTTGTGGCAGTGCAGGTTTAGAATGATGTTACCGTTCACCAATTAAACCCATCCACACGATACGCAAGGCACTGCGGTTCGTGGGGCTAGGGCGTGAAGTGGATGTTTTCACCTATGAGTCGTAGTTCCGCTTTGGTGCGCCCCATATCGCATCAACGATATGCCTTATCGCCTATTGCTAGTTGCAAAGAACAAACACATTCTAATCCCTTTGTGCAATATGAATGAGGAATGGGTGAACGAGGCATAATAAATTAACAAATCATCAAAGTACAAAAAAAAAAACCAGAGCATCCACCAAATCACAAAAGCACAATATCTGGGCCGTCACTTCTCTGTGAGAGACAGCTGCAGGATGCGCTCCAGCTCCTCCTCCTCTTCCTTAGACCTCCTGTGGAGACAACACCAAGAAGATGTCAACGTCGCAACCATTGGCTGTGTTCCAACTCTCGTACTTCACGAAGTGCACTGCACACTACATGAATCGCGCGTTCCCAGCAGTGAAGTGCTGCTCCAAATGGAATACTTTGAGGGGAACTCACCAGAAACAGTGGCTGCACGGTATTAAAAAGTAACCCCACACGTCAATTTGCGTTACTGTGACAGTTCAATATGAAATCAATATGATAAAAATGAGTACCTGCACTCACCGCTGCATCTTCGGTCGCCATTGTTTGTTTTGAAACCTTTGCTGGTATGGCTCCGGCTTTTCCGCTACGTAGTCAAAATGGCGTCCAAGCAGTGCACGAGGTCCCACACTTCGTATTTTGGCAGTTCAAAGTAGACCATTCAGGTACTTGCACATTTTTCATGTATTTTTTAGTCAATAAAAGTATTTGAAGTCACCCCACCTGTATTTTCATCCCCTCTGGATTTTTGAGGGAAACCGAAATCTCCGAAACCATTGTGGCATGGATGTGCCTTGCAGAGCACTGTACGAATGGGCTGAGCTAGTGTTAGATGTTTTTTTTTTCAAGTTATTTGTTGGGCACAAGCGCCGTTTTTCATTCTTTATTGAGAGAGATAGTGACAGGATTAAATCGGAAACTGGGGTGAAGAGTCGGGGGGAGACACTGCAAAAAAGCCGGATAGGGTAACCGCGGCACTGCATGGCCTGTGGCACGCGCTCTCTAACCACTTGGCCACCCCCACAGTTAGAATTTTACTTGAATATCAGTTTACTGTGCACCCACCTGTCCAGCTCTTCCTGCTCACGGCACGACAGCTCCATTGCTATCCGTAGTTGTTCGTCGAAGCTGGAGACAGGAAGACTCCCGGCCAGGGGAGGACGAGGGGCGGCCACTGTGCCGTAGGACGGAGGAGACGCCGCCGTTGGGTCCGTTGGTGAAACAGACGACGACGACAGGCTACGGTCGTCGCCAGCACCACTGGCTTGTCCGGTGGGCAGCCCGATGGAAAGAGACTCTTGAATGGCCCTGTGGAGCGGACAGTTAGATTATATACAGACCGGGCTTAATGATTTTGCTCCAAATAAAATCCATCATATTTTTCTCTGAAAGATTTCACTTTGTGATTTGAAAAACATGACCTACAAGTTATTTCTTAGTTGAAAAATAATTTCATTTGCAACGTCTCTATTTGGAATCATAAAGAACATAGCACCCCTGGCGTTTTATTAGGATTAGGATTAATCCTAACAATATTGTTCAACAACCTAACTTGGTTCCTTAAGTTGCTGCGCTGAAGTATGTGTCATAATGACACATACTTCACAAATGATTTACATTTCCACATGTACCCTGACCAAAATAATCATGTTTTGAGTAGTGGAAGAAAAATAATTGGTCACAAGAAATCATTGTAAAGGTCATGGGGGAAAAATACCAAAGATTACCTCTCCAACTGGCAATCGTCTTCATACAACGGAGATTGTGGCACTGGACGACTGTTAGTCAAGGCCTCCCAGATGGTTACCTGAAGATGGCATTAAATAAAAATGCATTAATTCCTTTCTGGGGGTGATATAGTGTTATAATCTCACTGGAGTGCATGGATTCGATTTTCTAACAAAATATTTAGACAATGTTTCTTTGAGTCTGGTGGCAAGGAAGGCAAATGGAAATTTCTGGAGCTGCAGCCCACTCCATGTCCCCTCTGGTAGATCACATCCACTGTGTTCCGAATGAATTCCATGTTCAAAGACTTCTGTCCCCAACCTCCTCAGTCATATCTCTTGCTGCCGCACGGAAGAGTTCTAATATGTTATCTGGTCATATTACTTCAATGGTCTATGGTCATAAATCCCCTGGATCTGATGGGTTTCTATTAATTGTACAGGATACCCCACCCCACGTGGGCTCTTGTCATTCTGAGTTTGATGTTTAATGAGGTGCTCACTGTGGGATGCCTTCCATCCTCCTTGAGGCAGCCCCCCCATTTATCTCATCCCTAAAACAAGGATCCATTGTTAACACTGCTACCTATTGCTCAACACTAACCTAAAGATCTTGGCTAAAATTCCTGCCATACGTCTACAAACAATGCTGGAAACAGGTTACTGTTTCTGTTACTGTCATATTATCAATTTCCAAATAGAGAAATGTCTATATCACTTAAAATGGAGGGGTCCGCAAGTTACTTTAAGCCAGGAAAAGGGGTTCTTGGGGTGAAAAAGGTTAAAAAAAAACCTGCCCATTTTGCCAGTAAGACAAAAATGTGAAAGTCAACATTGTTGTCATAATGGACAATAGAGCTCTTTGTAAATCGTTATTTTTGCTTCGAGAAGCCGTCTAAAGGTATTTTAAAAACGAGGACTAAGACTTATTGAGACAAGACTTATTAGGTTTTTAGTTACGTGCGGTAGATGAGGCACAGGTTTAAACAAGAAATCAAATAGATATTTCCTTTATTTTAAGGTGTGTAATACCAAAAACATGTTTAGTTGTAGGACAAGTCTTGAAAATGAACACTTGTGCCAACAAGGCATCTGGCTTGTCCAATGTAACTTATAATCTCCATATCAAATAAACAACACCACCCCAGCAGCTTCCAGCCAAGTGGCTACATTTAAGTAGCATTTTGTTAAAGACAGCTACTATAATGTATTGGCCAGAAAGAAGAATTGAAGAAGTCACCTGGTCACTCTCAGTACCAGCATCCAACAGGCTCTGTTGGATGGCAAACTGAAGCAAGTTATCATCATCGTCTCTCATGGGCTCGCTGCGTCCTGGACCCAGCATTGTGTAGTCGGCCGGCGGCTCAAACACGGATGGGTCCACTTGACAAGTCACAATCTGGCCGGCCTCACCTAACACACATTACAGACAGGTACTTTCAATCAAGAGCGTAAACAACAATAGATGCATGGTAGAGCTGCAAAAACTATTATCGAAGGGTAGAAAAATCATCCAACAATTTGTAATAGCCACGTTTGGAGCTAAAATAAATACAAATAATAAAGTTGGCTGTTGTGAAGTTCGCCGACTATCACCACCCCATCGTCACCCAGTATCTAGCACTGTCGGGCTCTGCATTGGCTCCCTGCCCTGCCTTATGCATCTTGTGCATTTAGCCTGCCGAGGGGGCTCCTGATAACCTTCTACAAGGACATTATCCAGTCTGTCCTCTGCTCCTCCACCAGTCTGGTTTGGGTCTGTCACAACATTCGACAGACTACGACTGCAGCGGCTGGTCAGAACAGTGGAGAAAATCATCAGCGCTCCCCTTCCCTCCATTCAGGACCTTTTCCAAGACAGGGTGAGGAACGGGGCTAAAAACATTGTATCTGACGCATCCCTCCCAGTATCTGACGCATCCCTCCCAGCCCTCGGTAGCGCCTTCCTCAGGAAGGCGCTACCGAGCCCTGGCCACAAATACCTCTAGAATGGGAAACAGTTTCTTCCCAAGGTCAGTGATAACAATGCCACTTTATAACGTATGTGTCTTCTTCTTGAACTGACTTTTTGCTGTTCATTACCTGTCGAACATGAGAGTTGTTTCACGCCCAACTAAAATTTCATGTGTGTGTACTGCTGTCATGTATGTATATATATGGCGAATTAAAATGAATCTTGAATCTAATCCAGAATATAGTCTTAAATGGTCTATTATGACTCCACATGACCACTATAAACACAGACAACATGGTTTTTAGTCACACATCAACTTTAAAGGGAATGAGTTACATGTTGTGAAATGTGTTCATTTTTTTCCCCTTATCTGTGGTCGGATCACGGGAGCAGCAGCTTGGGTAGGGAAGCCAAGACCTCCCTCTCCCCGGCTACTTCTTATAGCTTCTCTGGTGGATATCCTGAGGGGTTCTCAGGCAAATGGCAGACTTGTGCGCTTTGTGCACTATTTTTAGTGCATATTCGCTGGCACCATGTGGAGTTGGTAGCGCAAAGTGCCGAAGGGGCACAACGTCATTTCCGGACGGGTGGAAAAACTGGGGTGTTCTATTTGAGACAGTACCAAACTGCACTAAGAAGGTCAAGTGCGCCGGGACCGCATGTCGACATGTTCAATTAGACCAAAGTTCCCCTATAAACAGCAGGAATCGACACTTTTTTGCAATGTCTCCCCCCGACTCTTCATCCCAGTTCGCAATTTAGACACTACCTCTTTCAATAAAGAATGAAAAACGGCGCTTACACCCAAAAAATAACTAAAACAAGAAAAAAAAGAGCAGGAATGTGTGGACTGTACCAGTCTGGTCCGCCGGGTCGACAGTGATGGAGCTGACAGGCTCGTCACAGCCACACAAGTTACTGAAGGTCACTCTGGCGTTGAGGACATGGAACAGTGGAATCTCTGAGGACACAATCACAGTTCATTTTTCAACAATTGTAGTTCGATGCCCTTTGGAGCCCATCCAATGCTGTTGGAATTAGCAATATTCACCCAATATCTGTGTTGGTCTCGGCCATTTTTCTTTTTTATTATTACATTTATAGACTTAATTTTTTCTTTCTTCGTTTTGAAAACTGAGATGTCCAAACTTCGCTTTTCACTTTATTCTCAGAAGATATTTTGGTTCGTCCATTCAATTGAGGGTGCACTAGACTGAGTGCAAAGGTCAAAGGTGCCGTGACGTCGCACAACAGGATTGGCTGTGGTCATGTGCGCCGTCATTATGTCACACGCTGCATCAAAATGTCTGTGGTTGTTCAAGGTTAAGTATATCTGTCAGATATAGTGTTTGAAATCGAGAAGGTTACTGTTGTGACCGGTGCGGCAATCACAAATGTTTCTTAGTGATTGCTTTAGTTTTAAAATGAAATTAAAATTCAGTTATCTCACTGTCAAAATCAAATTAAACCCCTACTTTTATTTAAAGTAGCATACTTCCCATCAAAATCCTATGCAACAATGGTGCTTTCTTGTTTGTAACAAGCAACATCTGAAACCATAGTGGTAAACAGCATCACCTCACTTAAACTACAACACCTTTTGAGGTAAAGAACAGAATCTCAGTTAGCCTCAACAACAAATTTCCAGTGCTTCTGGTGAGATAAAGAACAGCATCTCAGATAGATAAAACATGTTTGACCAAAAAAAAAAAAAAAAAACATTTCCACTTATTCTTCATAATTCTTCCGTGGGCCAGATAAACTTGGCGGAACGGATTTGGCCCGCTTGAATAGCCCTGGTGTATGGGTTGTGCGGCCACACACCTATCTTAACAGGGAAGCCGGGGGGAAGACGCAGGGTGATGAAGTCCAGCAGCTTGGCGAAGTGAGCGTTAGAGATGGCCATGAGGTCTATGATGGGGGTCACCTGCTCTGCCAGGGACAGTGGATGTGACTCGCTCAACCACAGTGTCGCCTTGAACCTGGTGGCATTATCAAAGGGTTTGTTTTAAGTAATGCTGTGGTTTGTCTGCAGGATAACTGAAAAAGTTATGCACGGATCTGGATGAAATTTTGTAGAGTTGTTGGAAATGACCAACGGAACAAGTAATTCGATTTTGGTGCATTTCTGTAGCCTATAAGTAACAATCTTTTGACAATTTATGAGCTTACAAACTGCAATCACGTCCAGCAACATGCAGCCGTCGCCTCTTTGTTCATATCAGAAAGCCTTCAGAGCGAAAACACAGCAATAAAGGAAAACAAAACACATTCCTCCTGCAAATCTAACCCAGCCCCTAATCTAACTCAACATTAAAACAGCTAAAAATTGCAGAATTTTTGTTCTGCGTATACACCATCAATGTTGGCAAATTATAGCTGAGAGCAATGTAAAAAAAAAAAAAAAAAGAGAACAAAAAAATAACTAAAAAGTTAATTTTGGGGAACCACCTGTTCATAGTTCAAAATTATGACCTATGAACGATAAATGAACAAATGGCATTTGACCTGAAATTTGAACTAGTTCATGTTAAATGTCAACTTGCCCAACACTGCCGGTGGGATTCAAATACAGGATAAACGGGTCCCAGAAGGGCACATACCTTTCAACCGTCAAGTCCGTTATTTGGCAACCATATGACACATCTTAAAACATTGCATCATATTCCCACTGAGGAAAAAAAAACGACTGCACTACTTTTGTGAGTCATGGAAATGATGAAGTGAGGTGCTACTAAATGCGTTAAATAAATAAGGCAATAATGGAATAGAAGAAATAACTGCGTGTGACTGTCGTTACAGAAAATTAGGACTTTTTTTCCTATTCTTTAATTATGTTTCTTGTCGTATTCATTTACTAGTAATTTAATAATCTACTTAACTTTTATCTATTGTTTTTTTCTCATGTATAATGTTGCTCAAGATAATAATGTTTGACTGTGTGTTGGATGGAGGGGAGTCAGACTCGATAAGCCTATGGCTTCTGTAAAATGTCTCCTGGGGGAATAAATACATTAACAATAATAATAATAATAATAATAATAATAATAATAATAATAATAATAATATTAAATAACATAATTGATGGAAAGGGAAACCAAGTGAGTGAGCTACCTCTGGACCTTGCTAGTGAGCTCGATGGGCCGCCCGATGTCTCGGCCGTTAAGATTGAACTCAGCGTCAAAGTACTCCTCAGCTGTGATCGCCGTGGGGTTGTGGGGACTGGCGCACTGGGACACGCTTCCCTGAGGAGAGGGGATAAACACACACACATACAAAATTTAATTTAATTCAAAATGTTCATGTAGTACCATCCAGACTGATTTGTATTGTAGGACCAGTCACACAAGGGCGCTGTGTTGGGGTGTGAATTTAAACCAACTAATAATTTGATTTCCATTAATGAAGGAAATGTTTTGATTAATGAAATATATTTTAATGTTTGGTAGTTTTGCAAAAAGCAGTTGTAGAATTTGTTTCCATTTTTATTTTATTATAGACATAGATTGCCCTGTACACTGTCTGTCCGTGTACATAGACTGCCCTGTACACCGTCTGTCCATGTACATAGACTGCCCTGTACACTGTATGTCCCTGTACATAAACTGCCCTGTACACTGTATGTCCCTGTAGAAAGACTGCCCTGTAAACAGACAGTCCTGTACACTGTCTGTCCCAGTACATAGACTGGACTGTAAAAAAAAAAAATCAAAATCTATGCAGAAAAAAATCAATGTTGACTTTTGTCATTATCTGGCGAGG
>OMKY01143741.1:0-20810 GCA_900302395.1 Bregmaceros cantori
TCTGCGCTGCACGGTGCTGCGGCCCATTTATTAGTTGTAGAAATGTATGACATTTATAGTTACAAAGTGGTGTAGTCTGGTGGCTTCAACCATTCCGATCAAATATATTTCTAATAGATGTTTTGATGACCATCACTAGTATTATTATTTTTTTAAATTAATTTTATAATTATTATTATTGTAAAATATTTGAACTTGATGAGTTCCAATTCCTTTTTGCACTGTAAGCAAATGTTTTTGTCTTTGTTGCTTATTAAGGGCAAGTGAAAATGCATTCATATGCAGAAAATAGATGTATGTTGTTCTTATTGAGAATCATTAACTTTTGAGCGAATGGAATGAAACAAAATGTGTATACAAGTGATCATTTGTGTGGACTGAATCACTTAACTCAAACTGCAATGTTATGATTTGTGGGGGTAGATATAATTAAGAAGTAGAACCAGATGGTGCTGCTTGATGTACTGCATGCATCTGAGGCACCTTGTGCAATTCAGCTTGTACGCCCCTTCCGACACAGCGCACCATCCCAAACAACTATCCTAGATCAGTGCAGAACAAAAGAGGAACAGCTAGCGACAGTCATGGCATAAGTGTCAATCACGATAACACCAGATATATGAGAGAGACAAATATATGGATATAGAGAGAGAGTGAAGGGGGACGGACAGAGGCAGAACAGAAATATAAACTAACACAAAGAGTCGCTCACGGACACCTTAGTGGAACTAAAAAGCACAGCAGCCAGGTAATCCAATGGAGCCATGCGTTTGAGTTAAACTAAGCCTGTGCTTAGGGTAAGCTTACGTGAACCATAAAACTAAGATATCTTGACAGGCTGTTGGCCACAAGGTTGTTAAAGTTCAAATGTATTGCGTCACTCAAAAGACAAATCATTTTGCAGAAGCAGCGTGTATCGAGCTGGTTCAACGAGACATAACATAATATAACAAAACATAACATAACAAACTCACTCAGACAGACAGAGACATCACTCACAGGTCTGCATTTTCGATGTCTACGTGTTCATTTCAAGGATGGAGTTTCACTGAGGAAGATCGACTCAACAATGCTGCCATCGTGTGGCCACACGTGGATTGTCATAGAAATGCTCGTTGACAAGTGGAGATAAACACACATATTATTGTAATATTATATTAATACATATATGTATTATTATTATTATTATTATTATTATTTTATTTTATTTATTTTTTTATTATACACATAATCAGATTTTTTTCTCAAAGCTAATATCTTTTGCAGTCTTCTAGATGAAGTTCACATTTGGATACATAATACATATATACATACATACATACATACATACATACATACATACACACTAAAAATGGGGTGTGCGATTGTGAACATCATTTTGGGCAATTTAATCAAGAAGTATGTCATAGTCATGTCATGTTTCCTAACAAGGAACAAGGTGCAACAGAATAGTTCACTTTATCAATTTCTTTTCAAAATGCTACTTCGTCAAATGACCCGAACCTTGTTTGCTTGTGACTCATGTAACTGAGGTCAAATTGTAACATATACACAGTGATAATACCAACAGTAATAGGCCGTAGAGCCAATTACCATAGGCAATCAACTGCTTATATAGTCTCCTGTTTTGCACTCCGAATGGTTAACGAATGGTGTCCACTCTCACCCAGCCACTGTTGCTCCTCTTGCATGCTGGGAGTTCTCACCTCTTATCTGCTTCTTAACCTGTTGTATTGTGTTGTCTTTTTTGTTAACTCTATTGCAGTTTGTTTCACACCTGCTACACTCTCTCTCCGCTTTTTTAAGTTAATGCAGATCCCCGGAATAGGGGGATGTGCGTTAACGGTCATACCATACTTTACAGCTGGGTGGCGATATTGAGTACCTACTCACAAGGTTCTATATGCATAATTTGGATCAAGGCACCAATATAACAAAGGTGAAATTGTAACATATACACAGTGACTGAACCGACAGTAAAACAACCAATTACTGTAGAGTACCGGTTATTCATTGTGTGATAATACTGTGTGTTGTCCTGAGTAGTCAACATGTTTTGCTTAGCCATGATTCATGTGTGCTTGACTTGATGTGGAATAAACACTTGGTTTGAAACTCACATTCAGAGCAGATATCTTTCATTGGCCTGATCATACAGCCCAAATCACAATCGACTGCTTTTATAGTCTCCTGTTTTGCACTATTTTTCAACTAACAGTGTCTGCTCTCTCCCAGCCCCTCTTGCATGCTGGGAAACTCCAAATTGCGTTTTTTTTTACTTTTAACCGGTCCCGAAGAGTCGCTGTCCTAGGCCTAAACGACTGTCGCTCTGACAAGCTTGGTCATGAAGGCTCATGAAGGAGAAACTGAAGGACACAACGGGATCCTGCCTTGACCCAATGCAGTTTGCCTACCGTAAAAACAGATCGGCAGATGACACAGTGAACGTGGGTCTACACTACATTCTACGTCATGTGGACCAGCGACATATACCAGGATCCTGTTTGTTGACTTCAGTTCGGCCTTCAGTGGTGCCTGCTCAACCACCTCAAACTCAACCCCAAGAAAACGGTTGAGATGGGTGGTCGACATCCGAATGAAATCACCCCGCTCAGTCCACTCACCATACACGGTGACACTGTCATCACCACCGCCCCCCCACCCTCCTTGCAGGACCTTTTCCAGGACAGGATGAGGAACCAGGCCAAAAACATTGTAGCGGACCCCTCCCACCCAGCGCACCCCCTTTTCTACCTCCTTCCCTCAGGAAAGCGCTACCGAGCCCTGCGCACCAAGACCTCTGGACTGAGCAACAGTTTCTTCCCACACGCTGTGATGCTACTGAACGCAGGGGGTAGCCCTGCTTGATACGGTGACACGTTACATGTGTTGATTCTATGCCAATGCCACTTTATAACTTATGTGCGTTTTCTTTCTTTTGTGTTGACCTTGTTCATTGCCTGTTGATCTTGAGAGAGTCAGCCAACTAAAATTCCATGTATATGTACAGCCGTCATGTATATGCAATATGGCGGATTAAAATGAATCTTGAATCTCAGCAACCCTTGTCATGACATTGTTACAAAAAGTGTCTTCTTTATCAAAAGGGGTCCCTACTGGATCGTAGAGCCCTACACTCTGTACGTGTTCTGTGTGTATGCAGCAGTGGGTCTCATCTCAGTTTTTGTTGGCAATCTTTCCAGTCACATCCGCAGGAAATGTGGTTAAGTGATATTATCCAAAATTGTGCCACAGTGAGGAGAAATGCTTAGCACTTTCAATGTTTTGAGCACTGATGTACTGTATGTGTGTTGGTGTGTGTGCATGCATGATCGCCAGAGTTGGCAAAAATACCCAGATTTCTCACTTGAGTAAGATAAAAATATATTTGTGAAAAAACAACTTGAGTAAGACTACAAAGTACTGATCCAAATATCTACTTGAGTAGCGCAGGCTCAAAAAAAGTATTTTTGAAAGTAAAAAGTACATGCTCTGAAATTTACTGAAAAGCATTTTTGAATGTATAAAGTACAAGAATTGCTAAAAACCTATCCTAACTTACTTCATTTAAGTTTCAGTGGCTACAACTAATGGCTGCCTCTCATAATACAGGCCCATGTGCACTTTTGTCATTCTATACTCTTTGGCTTGCCGCCCCCTACTGGCTTATTCGCAATATACATATCCCTACCACCTTCCATTTGTGCGCAAAAAAAAGTAATGAGCTAGTTTTGGGAACATTAAGGAGTAGAAGTACGGATATTTCTATTAAACATCTACTGAGTACAATTAAAAAGTCATCAGAGAAAAAAATACTTCTAAAAGTACAGGTACATTAAAAAACTATACTTAAGTACAGCAATGAAGTATTTGTTCTTCGTTACTTGCCATCTCTGATCGCACACGTGATGACAAGATGCTGAATGAACTTGCCACATGTTTCTGGACTGAGTTTGACAGGTGTGAGGGGCACAGCTGACGAATAGCTCGGGGGTTGTCAGGCAACAGCGTGTGTGCCCGCTGGAAGTGCAAGGGTGGAAGCGATGTGCAAGTCCCACCCATGGTGACAGCATAATCTAAATAAATCATAACTTTAACCTATGTAAAGTATGAATGAATGAATTTTATTTCAGGACAGACAGCACAGAGCCATTAAACATTTCAGCTTGTGGCAAGTAATACACATGTTTAGTTGCTTGTCATGTTCAAAATAAAATCTTCAATTCAATCTATCAAATGATGCACCCAATGATTTATGATGTCTCAAATTCTGCAGTGTACCGGCTCTGTCACATAAAATAAGCAGCTGCAGCTTACGGGTCTGTCACTATATATCTGATCACATCATATATGAATGTGGCTGGGGGAAAAGTGTTGCATGTCTGTAATTTAGATTTTACTTTCAATTTGAATACTACTCAAAAATGATTGTGATCCCTATTTGCTTTTTATTTGCTTTTTAGCAAGCACATGACTGAAATCCACATTTTCCCAAATTATTTACTACAATCTGCAACTGTTCAACTCATGATATCAGACACTAATATAGAATGTAGACATTACATAATACAAACAGATATAAAACGTGTGAAATTAAGATTTCAAAGTAATCGAGAGTAAATTCCTAGTGGTATCCAAGGGAATTATATTTGGATTATTTGAAAAGACTTTGATCAAATACTTTCGATAATCATCTCAATGAAAAAAAAAATCAAGGTATAGTTCCAGGTTGTACTAGCAGTTGAACAGTTGCAGGTTATAAAAAATCATTGGTGTCATTTATTTTCTAACAAGTAAGAATAATCGTCCTATACCAACTTTGTTAGCTGTAATTAGGAAGAGTGGTGGGAGTGCCTTCGTCGTGCGTTTGTCGTAGTTCAATGCAGAAGGCGCACCCTTTTTAGTTTTTAAGTATTTGTCAATGCTGTGAAGGCCCTAAGATGTATCAGTGACAACGTAATTCTGAATCGTATTCAAATTTCAACTTGCCAATGTAGACGATATTTACACCATTTTTTAAAATAACATTTTAATTTTGTCCTGCCGATGTTACTTTTAACTTTATCTTTGGTTCCGGGTAGCGGAAACCGAGTCGAATTAAGTCCGCAACTGCGGTTGCATCGGTGTGCATTTCAGTGTGCACCACCAGGCTGCAGGTGCACGCTTAAAGTAATATTTCCTACCGTCGGATGTGGGGAGTGTGACGTATGAGTATACCATGGACTGTAGCAGACGTCACACACGGAGCTACATGAACTCTGCCTTTCTCCCCTTCTTCCCAGCCAATATACAACGAGGACCGTCCACATAATAGCCACAAACGCAAGCAGGTTAGGATATGTATGTTTTTTTTCCTTTTCTGCTATAACTGTGACATATATTTACATATATTATGTTAATGTTATACCATTATGTTAATGTAATTAACATGTTCAATTCAGACGCTTTGCTATTTATTTATTTATTTGTTTGTTTGTTTACTTACTTATTAACGTATTTACTTATTTACTTATTTATATAAAAAAAGATCAGTCATTTTGTCAACACACTGGGGTTGCGAGGGATTACTTTTGAGAAATCATTTATCTACTAAATAATTTTCTATACAGTACAGGTGTTCAACGCATAATATACGGTAATCAGAATTCGGCTTGAATTAAGAACAACCAAAAACACATTCAATTATTTGCTGTAAGATTGTATTAACATAATTTTAAGCAATCCAAAAGTAATCCAATAATCCAATATAGGATTACTTTTGGATTACTTTAAAAGTGATTTAATTAGATAACTTCAACCAATAACTCCATGTATTCCAAATGTTTTAAATGTATTAAATCCAGAGTGATTTCAGGCTATATTATGAGTTGGACACCTGCAATGTATGGCAAGTTATTTAGAAGAAATGAAACACTACTGCATGAATTCACTTCGCCTAAAGCAGGGGTAGAGAGGAACCTGCAGCTGCAGAGCCACATACGGCTCTTTGGAGCCCTTGCAGTAACTGCCTGGGGCCTCTACAAAAATGTATGAGGCACAGTATCTAATTGAACCAGTGGTCAATGGAATCATAAGAGCCCTGGATTCCATTCTGTTTCATTTTTTTTTTCTAAAGTAATTTTTTGGGCGCAAGCGCCGTTTCTCATTCTTTTTTGGGAGAGATAGTGACAGGATTGAATTGGAAACTGGGATGAAGAGTCGGGGGGAGATATTGCAGAAAAGCCGGACAGGGGATTTGAACCTGCAGCACTGCTCGACCTATGGTCTGGGGGGGACAGTCTCTACCCGCTCGGCCACTGCGCGCCCCCCTTTTGAGTTTTTAGCCAAACTTACTTACCTGTTATCTATATACAGTATCTGTACACTCTAGAACTGTTGGTCTCAATTAAAATACAGTTTTAATTGTATTCAGTGTTTTAAAAATGGTATGGCTGTCATGATAATTTTTTTTAGTGGCTCCAGCAAAAAGGTTCCTGACTCCTGGCATTTCCGCCTTCCCTGTCAATGAATAGACGCTTGTTCCTCTTCATCATTATTTGCTCTCATGATTCCTCGCTACAATAAGAGCAACAGATGACTCTCATGTCTAATAGGATCAAGCTGCCGTACTGTGACTAAATGAAGAATGAGTTCACTCAAAGGACAGTATTTAATTTCGACATGTCATTTTATTAATAACAATCACAACACATATTTAGCTGTAAAAACCATAAATGCATAATTTTTTTTGTTAATGTGTTTTATCTCACTGTTTCATAGGTTCATCTTTTTTTCCTTATTGGAATTGGACTAAATAGGATGGCTTAACCACACGCCCTAACAGCAATCCCATTCTCTTAATAAGTATGTTTTAATTGTGTTTTTTGTGCATGTGCTCATGCCCTTATGTATATGTTTCCATGAATGTGCTTAAAAGTCTGTGTGTGTGTGTGTGTTTGTGTGTGTATCCATGTGTACATGCGTGGCTGTACCTGTGCATGTATCTGCATGTGGGCGGAGCCAGTGTTTTACCTGGTGTGTTAGCTGGCCAATAGGATCATAGGATAATTCACGGGCCCTATAAGCCTCCTCGGCTGACAACATTTCCCTGCCAAATAGTGTCCGCAAGCCTCTCAGCCTCTCATCCCTCCCTCTCTCCTCCTCCCCTCTCTCTCCTCCCTGCCCCTCGGTCATATCCCTCCAGAGGGAGAGAGGTAGAAAGAGGGAGTCGTGTCTTGCCCAGTGGAATAACATGGAGTCTAAGGAGTTCCCAAGCAGACGTCTCTACAGCTGCTGCCTGTTATCCACGCTTTTGCTTCTGTCAGGTATAGAGAGCACTTTACACGTTACTCGCCTTACAGGTACACTTCACTGTTTACCTTCACTGTCTCTGGGCAACAAGTTGTGCGACTACATACGACCAGTCCTGTCCTGGGATACAGACAGCGTTGCTACTGGTAACAGCCTACGTGCAATTTAAGTACAGTAATCAGAAATACTAACTGACAGACCATTACAACAATATTTTTAAAACATTTGATCTAGACTAAAGTCATACATACCTGGAATCAATAATTATGTATATATAATCATTCCTGTCAGATTATCATATTGAAGAACATTTAATCGAACATATAAAGTGTAAAGGTGACACATGGCAGACGTGTGATGTGTGCAAAACACACCCACACCAGGTTCAGGCTGCCACACCCACAGCCAAAAGATTGGAACACCTTGCAGGTCCAAATTATTATTGCAGGTATGAAAAAAACATTATATAAATGAAAGCATTTACTTTGATACTCATTTTGCTTCTTAAAAATATGTTCCAGTTATGAGGATTTCTTTGCGACAAGACAAAAACCTGCTCATCATTATCAATTTGCATTAACAAATATATTTAACACAAGTTCCTAAACAGGTCATAACTTACAAATTACACATGCAGAGGAATATAGAGTTCACTGGTCGAATCTTGACATACATGTAGGACATGTCAGGATGCGTGAAATAATAATATACATTTACTCCAAATGTAGTAAACATAGTGGAGTAAAACTATGATTTTCTTTAGAGAAATGAAGTGTAGTTAGAGTGCAAAGTCACCTGAAAACATTTTTGATACTATAAGCGAGTGGCTACATCCATGCCTTTGTTCAATCTTGATTTTGACTGGGACGACTATGGGACTTGCAACAGAATCTTATATCATTTTATCAATGTATTTCTACAGCATCAAGTGCTATTTTGATAAATTGTAATGTGCTTTAGCCAGCCTGATTGTTGCACCAATTACGAGTCAACAACAACCAACCACCTGCAGAAAAAAAGGAAATTATGTAATGTGAGTGGTGTTAATGTACATATAGATTTGACTGTACATTTACCAAAGGATGTTTCTACTTTTGAAAAAGAGACACTGTGAGACTATGGGTAATCACCAGATCACCAGACAACCCTAGTTCCCAAAACCTCTTTTTGAGGACATACACAAAAATAGCTGCCAAATATCATTGCATCTGCCTTGTTTAGTGTCTATTGGTCTGCCTAAGGGTCACTTGCATATGTGTTTCTCCAACACATCTTTTTTTGAAGCACTCCGTCACACCTATCCGACCGATGCAGTTAGCCCAATAACGTTTATAATGAGTATTTCTGAACTCTCACTAGCTGCTTATTAGCTGCGCCGAGCAAGTTATGTTTTTGGTTGCGTTGGTTTGTCTGTCAACAGGATAACTGAAAAAGTTATGCACAGATCTGGATGAAAACAGACAGTTTGGACAGTTGTCACAGAGTTGATGCAGGGAACAAGGGATTACATTTTGGCGCATTTCTGTAGCCTATAAGTAGCATAACATAATACCGTCTAGTTTGACAACTGTGTGAGCTTACAAACTGCAGCAACACGCAGCACTTGTCTCCACTCTACTGCATGTACCTAACACAGCTCAGATAGTGTAGTGGTTAGCCCTACTGTATGCCAAGTTGGATACCCGGGTTCGCGTGCCACAAATATGTATTTTTATGACTATAATACCGCGTACGCCAAGAGCGAACAAACAGAACAAGTGATGAAATTTTGGTGCATTTTTGTAACATAAGTGACCCCATGGCCTTGCCGTAGGTTTGCTCTCTCTGAGTGATTCTATTTTTAATTATTTCAAGTAGCCTGGCAAGTAAACTGTGTAACATGCGTGCAACGTGTGAGTGCATATCTTGTTCCCGCTGATGTTTTTAGTGCTTCAGTGTTTCCTCTTATTGGAAAGCCTTGGTGTAAGTCTAAGCCTGCGTCTGTATGTGTATGTGCTTGCATGGAGATAGTTTTCGTATTGCCATGTTGAACACCTTAATTGTGTTGCCTTCCAATAACAGATGCTGTATAAATAAAGATTGTTTTGAATTATTTACAGATGCTGGCACAGTAGCATTTGAAGGTGTCTTTTGGCACTTTGTACCACAAGCCATGAACAGCACAAACGGAATACCAACAAAGAGGACTTGTTCATAAAGGGTTCTTCAGATTTAGTTAAGCTATGTACATCTATTTGAATCAAGAACATGCGCCAAATCTCTGAGGGTCAGCAAAAGGCATAATTAAATGCTAAAAAATATTGATTAAATGTCCAAAAAGAGTAATTGAAACATGAATGGATGTTGTCTTATTTAAAACTGACACCATGAATGGGCCAGACAAAGGTTGCTTCCGGGCCACAAGTGCCCTCGGGCCAATCAGAATGTCAACAGCACATGGTGGAGCTTGCCATAGAAATCCACCCCCACCGCCCCCACCCCAGTCCCGTCCTCCCTCACCAGTCACTACCCCTGCCACCAACCCATCTCTGTTGTTCCCCTTAGTCCATTAAGAGTCAATGAGGGGGATTGTTTGTTGTGAGCGAGTCTACCCAGTCTCCCCCATCACGGCATGACACGATATGTTCACGCCGGATCTTGCAATGTATTAACAACCTCGCCGTGCATAATGGTTGCTGGCTATTATTACTGGATAGAAGAGGAAAGAAAGATCAGGAGTCACTGACTAGCTTCATGGCTGACTCTGAGCCACTTCTCTTTTTTTTTTTTTTTTTTTCCGGTGTGCCATTTTCCCCATTTCATTGACAGGGTTACTGAGGGAAAAGTTCTAGAAGTGCTATAACAATCTTAGTTGTTCTTATTCTTATTTTCATTCATATTCTTATTCTTATTATTTTTTTATCCATTACCGGTAGAAGTTACATGTGAAATGTTTTAAAATCAGTAACGTAATCCCATTACCACATTTACAATATTACATTAATTAAATTCAATTACTAATAGATGACCTTTTTAATACAACTCAGGCAATCAACTCAATGAATTCAAGGATTCGATTGATTCCATATACCTTCAATCGAGGGTTTTGGGCCACTTCGGGCACGCACAGTTGTCTGGCTTGCCAGGCTAGTGACACTGTGAAATGTGTATATGGTGTTGTAGTGTCGCATCAAAAGAAAACGGCTCAACAAACATACGCACACAAGCACAGACATTACGTCAATGTTTGTTTCAACAGCGCATTAACATCCAATGCACTTTAGCAACGTGGACTGGTTATGTGAGTGTGCGTGTCTGTTTGTGAGCATACCTGTGTGTATGCAGCATGTGTGTGTATGTGTAGAGATTGTGATGATGCAGAACCTCTGTTCTGCTATGTACCAACTGCCCATGTTTTCCATCAAAACACCTGACTTTTTTCTAAAGGTTTGTGTGTGCGTGTGTGTGTGTGTGTTTATGTCTGTGTCCATGCATGTATCTGTGTGTGTGTTGTATGGTGGATGTCTTTGTGAAGTGCTTGTGTGTGTGTGTGTGTGTGTGTGTGTGTGATTGTGTGTGTGTGTGTGTGTGTGTGTGTGTGTGAATATCAGTTGGGTTGTGTGTGTGAGTGTGTCAGTCTTGTGTGTCTTGACTGGTTTCCAAAAATGAACTTTTGAGTTATTTGTTAGTTCTTTTTAAACATTGCTGTCAGCTATAATTTGTCAACATTAGTGACAGTCTACAAGTACAAATAATATTGAACTGTTTTAATGTTCTGTTAGATTAGGGTCTTGGTTAGATTGTCAGAGGTGGATAGAAACTGTACAGTTTGGAATGTGTTTTTTCCTTTTTCTCTGTTTTCGCTAGGATGGCTTTTGAGATCTGATATGAACAAATTCTGAACTAAAATAAAGCTCCGTCCAATAACCTCAAAAAAAGAGTGCGTTCACAATTATACGCTCATCAAGCATAATTGAATATCTACAACACCTAAAATATGAAGCAGTTCATGAACTATCTTTCTTTGAACACGTTCGGGTACAACACTGCGTATAGTTGGTTCAGAGGCACTCTTATGTGTGTGTGCATGGGCACGGGTGTGGCTGTTCATCGCAGGAGCATGTCCGTGAAGGTCAGACAGTTGTGTGTGTGTGTGTGTGTGAGTGACAGCAGAGTAAGGTACAAAGTAAGTTAGGAGGTGAGTTGGTAGTGGTACATTGTAGGGGGCTGCTGTTATCAGTAAATTCCTTGTTTTGAGGACAACACACGGCACACTGCCCACCACTGTCTATTTGTCTACTGTCAAAACACACGCGCACACACACTCACACACACACACACACACACACATACAAGCAGTGGCTGAGAAAATTGTTGTGTCAATCCTGGCCACTACTGATTTTATTTAAACTGTGCACAAATTAGCAGCACTAATTATTAGTCACTTGGGGCTACTGAATCCATTTCCTCCATCATAACTTTCTCCAATGGCTTACCAAAATCTAAAAATCTAACATAAAATAAATATTATAGATTTCTAACTCTTTCAGTGCCAAAGACTCAAACGTTGTTAGAATGGGAATAGTATTAAACACATTTTTTCTAGAAAGTAGAGATCTTCTACTTACTACTGTATACTTACTCACTTATTTGTTAGCCGTTCTAGATAATAAAACATTTCATACTGTGTAGAATATGTAAATGTATGTTTTAACTAAAAAAAAGGATTTTGCTGTCAACATACCGGCGACACACAGTGGTTAGCATTGCTACCTCACAGCTGGAAGTTCCTGGTTCGAATCCCAACCCGGACAGGTTCTTTCTGTGTGTCTCCGGGCACTACGTTTTCCCCCACCACCAAAACCATGTTCTAGTTAAGCTGCTCCAGTCACTGCCCCTGACGAAGGTACTGGCTCAGAACTGGAGTTGGCCCCCGGGCGCTGCACTGCGGCTGCCCACTGTTCAGAAGAATTTCACTATACATGTATGTATGACGAAATAAAATATCTTACTTTATCTTATATGCTGAAAGAAAAAGAAACATTAATGTGTATAATGCAAATCCATTAAGTTATAAGCACAGTCGTATCAGTAGAAGTAGCTGGGGTATTAACCCAAGAGGATTTGTGAACAAATAATTGATGCAAGACATTCAAGTTTATTTTTAGCCAAGTGATTGTGATGAATTGTTTCAGCACTATAATATACTGAAAGAGAGATAAGAGTAGCCAGCAGTTGTAACATGATCGTAGACTATTTACCATAAGTGTGCCTGTGTTTATACCAGCTGACTTACCCCACTGCCTCTCCCACATGCATACGTCATACCCCAAACACATGGTGGAGGTGGTGAGGTGACACCTGTAATATGCGTGTCTGTCTTTGTGTGTGTCTGTGGATATATGTGTTGGTATGTTTGTGTGTTTGTGTGTGTGTGTGTGTGTGTGAGTTTATCTCTGTCTGTGTGTGTGTATCGGTTTATGTGAGTCAGTGTGCATGTGTATTTGTGTGTGTCTATTTGTGTTCCTGTTTGTGAGTGAGTGTGTTTGTGTGTGTGGATTGTGTGTGTGTGTGTGTGTGCACTGTCATGTATTTTTTAAAACACATGACACCAGGCAGACACGTGGGTCAATTTTTTCAGCCTGCAGGCTGACTGGATTAAGTAGCTGCTTAGCTTTGAATTATTCATCCATTTGTCATTGAAATTAGATCTACTGTAGGACCAACTTCTGACTTTACCAGAGACACATCTGCTGTGTGCCAACACACCCATACCACCCGCTGGTCCCCCTTTCTTCTCCTTTCAGAGCACATTGTGCCTTAAGCTTCTTCCAGTGGAGGTAAAATACTAATGGCCACGAGAACCTTTGTTTCAGCTCCTTGGCCTGGCAGTGAATATTCACTATATTCATTATATTCTTAACTTGGGAAAATATTATATTAACTATTCTGAAAAGCTACTCACAGCCAACCATTTTCACACAATTTCAATTGACCAAATATTCTGTATTCTATAATATAAAGAAGTGATTCTCTATTTTCTAGAAAAACTTTTACAAATTTGTTTGATCCAAAAATGTCTTGTAGCTCATTGACTGCAATACCAGTTTTGGTAGCAAAGATTTCATTTTCATTATTATTATTATGTATACATTTCATATTGTGCTTTACTGTTTTATTTGTGCTCCTCCTCTAACTGTTTAGAAATATTTGTAAAAATCATATATTCATCAAAATTAATCTAACAGATCAAAATCAATGGGCCGTCCATACTTAACACAAGAAACAGTCTTTATAGAGTAAGACACAGTTGGCTTTCGACCCACCCTCAACCCCCACTTGCACTACACGGCATGAGGTTTTCGCTCACTAATTACGTTCACTAATTGCGTGCTGGACCATGCCTCGTCGCTCTTGCGTGTTTGTTTACGCTGCACTTGTTTTTGCGCACAGCTAACTGTGACACGAAACACCCCCACGGGGATCTCTGACACTCGACCCTCCATCGTTATCCATGATTGGTGCCGAGGCACCTCGCTTGGAGGGCCTCGGCTAGCTTGTAAAAAACACTAAACAGTTGGATTTGGACTACAATTGTTAAGTCAGAAAGTACATTAAACACCTTTAAACGTGTAATTCTTGCCAACTTTTTAATACGTTCCTTTTAAGAAAAATAATGTATCGGTGTTGAGAACTTTTTAGGAAAAACATGAAGCAAATATTTTGATGGGGATGATTTAAAGGTTTTCGAAAGCAATCCAAAAGTATGTTCCTGGAATGCAGCCACGTTCATTAAATTGCGGCTTCCACTAAAGTGCATATGTTGGACATAAAGCTATCAAATGTTAGCAGTGTTGGGAAGGTGAACTGATCATCTATTAATTCCGTGGGGGACTCTGTTCCATCAGGAGATGGAACAGAGAAATAGACTGTTGCAGCAACTCACCAATAACAACTGTTATAATATAATGTATAATAACATCCGTGAATGACAAAGGAAAAGCCATCATGAAAAAAAAAGTCATCATGGGGGAAAATGCTACTTCATAAGTCATTCATTAAGACATGTACTCAGTGAAATAATCACTAATTTAAATAATGGCACCACTTTTCAATTACTCTTAAATATAATCAAGTCACCAATATCATACATATCAACGTTCTCAATTATTGCTTATCAGGGATTTGGTGCCAAACAGTGCTCTTCTAATGATGCGCCATTTGTTGATGTGAAAGTAGATGTGTAACTGTGGCTCTTCCAAAAAGAGTGCTCTGGATGCACATGTACAAGTTGCAACCTGGTTAGATTCATAAGGAGGATTAAGAGGGAAGCATTGTAAAAGTGCATGGGAGCCTCAACTCCAAGGAAATCAAATTGTAATCTAGATTACAATCTTGATTAGGACAACAATTTCTATTTTTTTTTTCGGCAGTCTGATATCTGCAGTCTGATCTCAGATTGTCGGTTACCACCCAATCCTGTATGTTAGAGAATCAGAAACAGTGTTAATGCCATATCAATGACACAAGTTAACAGACTACGATTTGTATTGGTAACACAAAGGCATGCAAATACTTCTACCATGTTACATTCTATTAGTGAACAAGAACTAGTCTGAGTATATTTGGTATACTTTGAAGTCATTTGGAAGCACAGTGGCTGTCTTGTGTCACTCTATGTTTGCTTTGTAGCCTGCAGTCGTGATGAACAGCATTCAAAGCGCTCAACAAATATTGACACAGCACATGCAGTTACAGGACAGGAACTTGATCAAAAATAGGATGTGATGATCATCACTCAAGGCCCTGTCACATGAGCCATTGTGTTTTAAAACAAAACAAAAAATGTGTGGCAGTGGTAGCACAATCCACATGGATGGTGGGCTCTGCATATTTACAAAATAATTTGTTTGTGCTAGTCTTGAAATTGTTTGTGCTGCAACAATGAACATTTGTGGTACAACAAATTTGAGCGGGCCGAACCTCTTGCTGCTTGGATTTAAATAGACGGCCATGTTGCCGCCTCGGAACCAGATTGGCGGTTACGTGCATGAAACTGTAAATTCATTTCTGACTTTTTGCCCATCTTCCAAGACACGGTGTCTCTGCTAAAATGTCCAGTCTTTGCTTTGTAGTCCTTATTACTGCATCCATTTTTGACACATAATTTCATCACTATGTCATTGCAAGTTAACTAGGCTATTTCTTTAAAAAAATACATTTTACTATACTGTCGCTGCTAAGAATAAATATCAGGGTTGAATGACGCCAAAGTCAAATGACGATAGTTACTGTTTTGACACAAGAATACTGTGGAAGAATTGCTCTGTTTTGTTGATTTGTGGATTGACCAGAGAAGTGGCAAATCACAATGTGACAACTCAATTAAACTACAACACTTTTATAGTGCATCTGTTAAGGTAAAGAACAGAATCTCAGTTAGCCTCAACCTTGAACAACAAATTTCCAATGCTTCTGGTGAGGTAAAGAACAGCATTTCAGATAGATAAAACATGTTTGACTTTCTCAGAATTCATCCGTGGGCCAGAAAAACTTGATTGGCGGGCCAGATTTGGCCCGCGAGCCGGCAGTTGAATAGTCCTGCCTTATATTGTAACGACAGTAAGCTCCCTGACGGTAAATCTCTGTGTGCCCATGCCTGATTCTGTGTTTTTGTGTCTCTCTTGACTATCTCCGTCCATTCCTTCCAGAGGCCAGCTCGGACTTGCTGCGCATCCCAGTATTGTCGCACCAAGGCATCGAGGGCCAGTCTGCGGTGCTGACAGTTGAGACATTGTTCCCGTTGGCCGACACAGACATACAGGGTACATGGTCGCATGTGTCGCCTGACGGAATACGCACCACGCTAGTAACCTTCACCAAAAACACCAGCATCACCAACATGGGCCGTCGGCGAAGGGTATTATTCCATGCACCCAGCCCTTCGCTGACTCTCACTGAACTGCGTGCGTCTGATGAAGGCGTTTACCACCTCAGTCTAAACCTGGAATTCCGAAACCAGAGTGGCAGTGTATTCACGGAGGAACACAGCATCCATTTAACGGTAGACGGTGAGTTCTTGCCTGTGAGTTTGTTGAATGTATGAATGAATGAACAGTACAGAGCCATTAGTCATTCCAACATGTTACACAGCAATAGAGATGGCATGCATTGCAAAATGTTACATGGGTTGTGAAAAGATGTATATACACAGGATTAGCAAATTGCTAGATTACACCTGGCTGTCTGCTGTTAGTCTTGGTGATGTTGTCGGCGATGTTTTCGATGATCTTGTGGAGCAGAACCCCAGCCGTCTTGATGGAGGTGTAGCTGTATTTTAAGGTTTCCCCTGGGGTGTCCAGCGAAAGCGACAAGCTTCGTGACTAGAGCCAGAGAGAGATATTTGTCGATAGTGACGGCGACGCTCCTTAGGGCACCGTCCTCGCTATTCCCTGGTAGGGCGCGGGGTGCGCTGGCCTTTGGGAGGTGGAGGTGGGAGAGAGACCACCAGCCCATTTCTGGATCGTGACTGCGCTTCTGTTATTATTCTTCAGTCTTCCTCATCTTGAGTTGGTAGCTGGTTTTAGCTGGTCTTATCTTAGTAACTTAGTAGGAGCTATATGCGTTCAACTTCCTCCTTTAAAAATGAAAATAGAATTCTGCTGTATTGAACGTTTGGTGTATAGTGGTGCCTACACAAAATGTACACAGCGACTAGACAGAAGACGCATATCTTCATGTGGACAATGGATACAAACAATGCTTTTTTTAAAAAGCATTTAATTGACAATTGATTATTATTTTTTTACATATGCTTGTTCACTCTTTCAAATTTAATTGGCTAACCTGAGGTTATCTTTTATGGTTATCTTCTACAGAATAAGGAAGAAGTAAGGAACAGTAGAATATGCTATGCGTGATTCTTGAATAATAACAGATAAGGAACTGTAGAATGGCATATGTGTCCCTGCTGGAAGAATTAAGCATTGTTTGTTTGTTGCCTGCTGATACGCAACCATGCCTGGCAGCTCCTGATGACAGCCGCAGACAGGTGAAAGCATTTGTCTAGCGAAATGCGTCTCCATAAATATATCACGCCAATGACCATGTGGTTGAACTGTCCCACTTTAGTTCCCCTCTCGGCACCGACCATCAGCATGAGTCCTGGTTATGCAGCCGTCGAAGAGAAGGACAACGTTACCTTATCCTGCTCGGTCCAGAGAGGCACCCGAGTCCATTTCCAGTGGCTGAGGAATGGCACACCGCTCAGCCCAGATGAGATCCCACATTCCAGTGTGGTCCTTGGAGCGAGCGATACACGTCGGCTCTCAGAGGATAGCTCGATATTGCTGCTGAGCCCTGTGAGAAGGGGTGACCAGGGCGAGTACCGCTGTCTGGCGGACAACCCTGTCAGCCGAAGACTCAGTGGAGTCATGGAGCTAAACGTCTACTGTGAGCATATATCCTTTTCCTTTTGTTAGATTCTACCTTATTTGAATTTGGCAACAGCATTCATGAACATTGATGTAAATGTATGAGACAGTATTTTCAAAATACTCCACAGGCTATTCCTAAACCAGCATTCCAAAAAAAATAAATGGCTGTTCATGTTATAACCTGGGGAGGGAGAAGTTCGGCCAATGCCCTATCTTTTGAAATAGCCTACGTATCTTTCGAAACTTCTGAATCCTAACATCTGTTCTGATAGATATTTCAAAAGATAGAGATGTTGCAAGATAGGAATTTTGGAAAATAGGGATCTCAGAACATAGCGAGTTTGAAACGTAAGGTAGAAATCCTCAGCTAAAAAGTTTTAGCTGTCTTTGGAAGTAGATGTAAAAAAATTTTGTAGGGCTTCTGTAGAAGGATTTATAACTGGGTTTCAAGTTGTGCACTCCTGCGGTCCTTCAGACGGTCCCTACGACCTGGTGGTGAATTCAGTCCAGGGTCTGCGCAAAGGGAAGGTGTTCACGGTGAACCCCGGAGAGCCAGCCTACTTCGACTGTCGTGCTGATTCCAACCCTCCCAACAGCTACGTGTGGATCTCCAAAAATAACAGTCGCGTCGTGAGCTTTGGTCCACGACTGGAGGTATTGAAATTTATTTGTGCATTTATCAATATCTGGAAAAAAATCCTTGTGTCGGACAGAAAATCTTTTATGGACTCCCCAAGTCATGTCCCATAACCGTTCTGGTAATTTGTGTCCACTGCCCACACTTTAAAATAGACACCACATCCCAAAAAATACACAACAAGAACAAACTAGGCCTATGCAGTCATTGCGACTGCTAAAGGTGTAGCCCCGAAAACGAATAACACCTATTAACACATAGAATCTGCTGCTGCGAATACCAAACAATTACATCCCAGGCACTCTGCGTTTACATACAATACATTTTCACAGAGGCAGCAGAGTTAGTCCACAACACTCATGTATTCTTATGGACTAATAACTTTACATGAGCTTGTTGAAGGCCAACATCCCCCCACTTTGAACTTTTTCTTGATAATAATAATAATAATAATAATTTATAATAATAATAATAATAATAATAATAAAATAATGTATTCCTATCTTATATTTTTGTTCTGGTTATGATAGATTATGATCCCATTTAAATCCGAATTACTTACACATGAGTGCCTTAATTGTGCCTAAATGCTGAACTTTACTATTTGTTCTAATTGCTTTCCACATTACCACAGGTGCGCTCCCACCAGCTTGCGCGAGCTGAGGACTTTCTGTGTCGGGCATTCAACAACATGACAGAGAAGCAGGATGAGGCTCACTTCACTGTGGTGGTGGCTCCCCCTAGAGCTGGTGAGCCAATTACGGCATCTTAATGATGGTCACATTACACAGATTTGTCTGTTTTGGATTAATGCTGTCATCTCATGCCACCTCTAGTCTTCGCTTGAGGTCGTTCCCTTGCTGTTGCTGAGTAGCGCCAGAGGAGCGTGGGGGTATTAATTGTTTTGCGAATGGATGGTCTAGGGTAGTTTTACGAGCCGACAAAATTTTGGAGACCAACACTTGGCTGAATTTGTTAGGTCTATAACTTCTGACTGGGTGAATAGATTTGCCCACAAATTTCTTTAGTCATTTGGTTTTAAGATAAAGTATATGAATTTAATCTCATACATTTCCAAAAAATATATTTCAATATGGCTGACGCTTTCCTTTGTGTGATAACACTTGCACAAAATCTTGTATGCCAACCCTAGATAATAGCTAGATTACCTGAGATATGTCAAGCCGCCCCATGGTTCTCCTGGATTATGTGAGTGCTCTGCATGGTGTTCCCGTTGCTACGGAGGGCTGTGTGTTCTCTATGAGAAAATAAACAGGTTAATATCATCTTGGGTGTGTTTGTCCAGTTTTACAGCCCCTTGTGGCCGCTCTGTCAGCCACAGCCCAGCGTCTGTTGCCGTGGATATATCTCTGCCGTTATAAAACCTTGTAAACATTAATACAATGACATTCATCTGTCGGTGTAGATACAAGTGCAGCTGTCTCAAATGGTAGCATCACTAGGTTTACCACACACATTGTAGGGAATGTTACTTCTGAAGTGTAATCTTTTGCAATTAACGGTTTACAAGGGTGGTCACCTAATTCATTACTATCAACCACAAACGTGTTACATAATGCATAATAGATAATGAACATAAAGATTTAAATGCCTGTCTGCACCCAGTATAAATGCAATGCATACATATCAATGCATACTAGAACATTAAAAGTGCATTTAACAAACAAAAAAAAAGAATATATTTGGTACTTTGAACTGCAAAGCTTTATATTGTTCATTTTCACTAGTGTTTCAGTCCTCACTAATACTATGTAATACACCAAATGTTAAGTAACAAATTAGTATGCATTCAGCCACTCACACATCAGGAAACAACTCTTTTGTATAGTATTATTAGTGTAAAGGGGCCAGTGCTACCCAGGTCAGCCGGTATGAGCGGCTTGGGTACAGACAGACAAAGACACAGTGCAGCCAGTTCAACAGTTTATTTAGCGGTGCAACCGCCTGGTGGCTCGGCGGGGCCCGGGGCAGGAAGCTGGACACACCTCCCCCCACCGTTCGCAGCGCAACAGACACCGGTAGGGCCTCGTACTAAAAAACAAAGGAAACACAAAACAAGCACCGCAAACAACGCAACCGGCCGGGCTAAAAGCAGTGCGCGGAGTGAGCAATAACAATAAAAGGCACACTGCAAAATACACTAAATCCAGATACACAGCACACCACACACACTTGCCACCACGCGCACACTATTTACAGGGAATTAGGGCCGGCCGAGGCGACTACCCGTGTCCGATGAGTGGTCCTGGCTGAGTTAGTTTAGAACGGGGCAGGCGGGGTTGCTGACAGGCAACGTCCCTCCTCCCCCGGGCTGCGTTAAGGCCAAATTCGGTTGCACTGGCGTCCTATCTAAAACATACTTTTTATTTATTCATTTATTTACAGAACGAAAAAGGGAGAAAGGGAAAACGTAACCATAAGGGTGAGGGGGAGTGGGAATGGTTACG
>OMKY01143743.1:0-12925 GCA_900302395.1 Bregmaceros cantori
AAAGGGCAGTCTATGTACAGGGACAGACAGTGTACAGGGCAGTCTATGTAGAGGGACAGACAGTGTACAGGACAGTCTATGTACTGGGACAGACAGTATACAGGGCAGTCTATGTACAGGGACAGACAGTGTAAAGGGCAGTCTATGTACAGGGACAGACAGTGTACAGGGCAGTCTATGTAGAGGGACAGACAGTGTACAGGACAGTCTATGTACTGGGACACACAGTGTACAGGACAGTCTATGTAGAGGGACAGACAGTGTACAGGACAGTCTATGTA
Organism: Bregmaceros cantori; assembly: GCA_900302395.1. Taxonomy (NCBI): domain Eukaryota; kingdom Metazoa; phylum Chordata; class Actinopteri; order Gadiformes; family Bregmacerotidae; genus Bregmaceros; species Bregmaceros cantori. The sequence continues at coordinate 282 of OMKY01143743.1, forward strand.
CTGGGACACACAGTGTACAGGACAGTCTATGTACAGGGACAGACAGTGTACAGGGCAGTCTATGTACAGGGACAGACAGTGTACAGGGCAGTCTATGTACAGGGACAGACAGTGTACGGAGCAATCGATGTTACTAGCTCTCTTCCTAGACTGGAAATGATGAGTAGAGAGACACCAATAATCTGTTATAGTATATAGGGGGATTCAATTATAACGTATAAAGTTCTGATCTGGACAGCTGAAGATGTAAGTACATTCACTTTGACTTAAAATGTTATTAGAACGAGTTCTAGCTTTCTAGCTTTTCACTCTTCTAGTTAGACGCCTCATTCTCCTTAAATGGAAGGACTCCTGTGCTCCGTCTCTTGCGGGCCAGGAGAAAGGATCTTTATCGCTTTGTTAGTTTTAGAAAGTTGACGTTCGCTTTAATGTGCCTCTCCCGTTCGGCAAGAACCATAACCGCATGGTTGAGAGGCAGAGTTATTTAACCATTGGATTAGTTAAAGGGTGATACTCAGCCTCGGGATCCAAGAAAATGCCAGCAGGCTGAACCGAACGAAGCCTGCTGCCTATATAGGGGACCTACAGGTGTTAATGGTTAGCATTACTCTTACTCGCAGCTTCCTGCTTGAGACTGGCGCCCAGCGCCTTACGGGCATAGTGCCCTCTATCGTCAATCTTGGGAAGTGGAAGTGGCGCCGGAGCGCCACTGGTAACAATTTATGGCTTTATGGCTTTTGGAATTTGGGAAAAATGGAGGATTCATTGATCCTGGTTTTACCTTTTCCTTTGTGACTTACTGTGTGTCACTATGTCATGATGATGTGGGGTGGGGGGCTTTGGCAATCCAATAAAAACATTTAAATTATAATCACCAAGATTATTGTTTGTAACAATCTCGTATTATCATCTCTTGCAGGTTGGACTCACCGACGCCATGTCTTTCCTGACCATACCCACTCAGGATCACTTTTATGGCAGGAATTACGACAGCGACGACGAAGACCGAGGTGATGATGAAGATGAAGAAGAAGACGACTGGCCCGTCGACATCGACTCGCCCCTGATTCCCAGGAGCTCTCCGATCCCCCGCAGGCGAGGCCGGTCCATCGGGGATGAGGCAGCCGAGTACTTGCTCATCCACCACAAGCCCCTGCCCACCGACCGACGGAGGGTGGAGTTCTCCGACGTCGACGGAGGAGATCTGACGGAGGTGCATTACTTCCAGCCCTACAACCTGGATGACGATGAAGATGAGGAGAGCGACCTGATGAAGGAAGGCGCATGCTATGACATGTCATCAAAGGTGATCACAGTGTGTTTACTAGCCAGAGATGGCAAAAGTACCAGGATTTCTTACTTGAGTAAGAGTAAAATGCATTTGTAAAAACAACACTCAAGTTAGACTACAAAAAACTGATCTAAATATCTACTCAAGTAAAGTAAAAAGTACAAGCTGAGAAATGTACTCAAAAGGTATTTTTGTACATGCTATAAAATGTACTCAAAGGTATTTTTGAAAGTAGATAGTGCAAAACCTAAATTTGCCTTAACACTTTACAGGTGACAGGATTTTTTTTGAGGGGCACACACAGATACTTCAAAAACAAGCCCGCTATGGACTCATTCACGCTATACGTGTAGTCCAACCACGTCGTTGCAGAAAAAGAAAAAGAGAAAAATATAACAAGCCTGTCTTGGGAAAAGTAAAGAGTAGAAGTACTGATATTTTTGTTAAAAATCTAAAATTAAAGTGTACTTTTAAAAGAACAGATACTTGAATTGAAAATTCCACTTAACTAAAGTACTTTGTTACTTGCCTTCTTTCTAACCCAACGCGAACTGGGCAAAATGGATTTGGAGGCTTGTAACAGGTTGCTGCGTCCACCACCGCTGCTTGCCGAGGGACAAGTCAGCACTGGGCCGAGGGACTGCTTCGGCTTAAGTCACATGACCAGACATGTTTGAGGCAGCGCCATAGCGCCAGACGCCCAAAATGCTAGGCTCAATTTGCGCAAGATCGTTCACGGGCCTTTGGTCCTAACCGTATACTTTACTTATTATTTGGATGCTCTGGTAGTCCAATTTGCGTGGTTTAAACCATGGATAAAAACCAGTGTTGCCACAGTTACTTGTAAAAAGTAGTTTGACTACTGATTACTGACTACTCTTCTTGAAAGTACCTAAGTTAGATTACTGACTACTTTTGAGAGTAAATAACTTGACTGCATTCATTACGTTTAATTAATTAAACGTTTTTTTTAAAAAGCTGCCAAGTGCCAACCCACCATAAAAAGACAACTGGTTTTAGTGCACAACAATTTGTTTTTAGTTCAGTGGGTTTTAAACTTCACTTCAAATAAATAATGCACCAAAAATGCAAAACAATCTTTTGAAACAGTCAATTATTTCAGCATTAAACTTGTAAATGAGGATTATTATGAAACAAAGTAACTAAAAAGTAACTAAAGTGTTTTGTACGTAACTTTAATCTGATTAGTGCTTCGGAAAAAGTAATGACTTGGATTACGAGGTAATGGAACAGAAGGTAAAATCAAAATAAAACACAAAAAATAAATGTAAATGTAATTGTAGTTTATTTGTAGAGCACATTACACAACCTGAAGGTGAACCAAAGTGCTTTACATAAAAAGAAAGACAATGAATGAATGAATGAATGAATGAATGAATACTTTATTTGTCATTGTACATCCATATAACGAAATTTAGACCCCCCCCCCTCAGCATAAGCAGTTCTAGTAATAATTGTCTATCGATGAGAAATAATAAATAAATAAAAAATGAAAAAAAAAAATCAACACAAACCATCAATAAAAAGACAAATGAGCAACATGTGCAAAAAACGCTGTGCAGATAAGCAGATGCAGTCCCCATGTCTCACATGCGTGAGTTTCGGGTCCTAATCGCCGTCGGGAAGAAGCTGTTTCCAAGTCTGTTTGTTTTCACGCTGATGCATCCCAGCCAGGGTGGGTTTTGTCATTGATTATATTTTGGGCCCTAGAGAGGCAGCGAGTTGTGTATGTGTACTGCTGCGAGGATAAAAGAATAGGACGTAAACAATCACAGTGTACAAACAATAATAAAAACAAACAAAAGCGGTTAAGTGGTAGAACAAAAAGCACAAAAGAATAAAAGCAACAGTCACCGTGCTACGGGATATTAAAATACATTCTAAATAAATACGTATACAGCTTGGATTTAAAAAGTGCCAGGTTGGGGGTGAGCCTTATGTCATATACATGTGAATATGATTTTCTCTTATGATCCGCCGAGGTATCCACCCCAAATATCTCCAGAAACACATGTGGATAAGACACACACACAAACACAGTTGTCTCAAACTAGGATTTGGATGAACACATGATAATGGCTCTCTGGTCCGAACAAATGATGCTCTCTTCCTGAAATAGCCTCTATGGTCACCAAGCAAACCAATAAGCACACAGAATGAAGGTAACACACACACTAGCACAGTCGCAGAAGATCACAAAGGAACGATCACAGACAGCTGCGCAAAAGCTTATACATGCCTAAACGGACAGTCACATTTTTCTTTTGATGGTCGAAGGGGGTAGTGCTTTGCCTATGATTTGTGAAAATTTTCAAATGCTTAACAAACACTTCAGCCACTTCTTCTCTACAAAAAAACTCAAGGCACAGTTCGGCGCATCTAAGTTTAGTTCAGTTAAATGGAAAAGTGTCTCCACCGTTCGTAACGCGGCCATGAGGGGGTGGTGCCGATTAAAAAAAAAAAAAAACTCAATTTTAATACGTGTGTGACACCCCTCCCCATTAACACATGAATTCACAACACTACTGGCTGTGTGCTGTGGCCGCTGTAACGAGGTAGGGGGGATAAAGGTGACGCCCCCCCCCACTGGCGCTTGCCTTTTTTCTATTGATGCCTGCCAGACTGGGGAGGAGCTGGCCTGTGCCGTGCTGGCCTTAAGTAAGTCAGTGGAAAAGGGGCTTTAGGGTGGATAGCCCTAGGGTCGGCCACTGCCTAATGTGGGTCACCTAAGCTCCAGTGGCTCTGGCACCTCCATAAACTATTGAGTCTGAGTGAGATGGCAAAAGCAAACTATGCTAATGTGTCTAAGATTATGTTGAACTGTTCAACACTATATTTCCCTGTTCCACCTTAGGCGACTGACTGTCCCACATTTGGCCAATCCACCCCATATAAATGTGGCAGAAATGAGAAATCCAAATATTTGCTAGTCAGTGGTAGAGAGAAACAGATGCAGCTTGGAATACCGGTGTGTAGTTTGCTAATCTGGGGACAGGTGAAGGGCTGGTTTGGTAGACTTGTGGGTAGAAACCGTTAAGAGTATATGGCAACCACGTAGCCTGGCGAGCCAGAACCAATGCATCGTCCACGCATCGCACATAGCTAGACGCTTGCATTGGGTCTGGTAAAACCAGGGTCAGAAAACGTAAAAAAAAAAACAAAAACGTGTCAATCAAATCGTGTTCCAGTCACAGCACAGTAGGTGGGACAAGCCGCATGGAGGAATGACAACCCATGTCTCGTGTAGCCCGTACAAACTCCGCCCACCTCTGTGCTGATTGGTCGATTGATTACGTACCGACGGTGGCCTGAATTTCCCCAGGCTCAATGAAAGCGTCTAGCGACGTGCGATGCGTGGGGTTAAACCATCAACATGTCAGACTATAATGATGCGAGATCCAAATAATTGGCCTGGTTGCTATATGATCACATTTAGCATGGCGAGCCAGAACCAACACATCGGACATTTATTGCCATGACAACTAAACTCCGCCCACGTCTCGCAAAGCCTGTACAAACTCTCCCCACGTTGATTGGTTGTATGATTTCGTACCGATGGCATGCCTGATTTTCCCAGATCCAATGCAAGCGTCTAACGATGTGCGATGCATGGACGATGCGTTGGTTCTGGCTCGCCAGGCTAGATCATGTGTGTGTTATGTCGATTGTAGAACAGCTTCTTACCTCCCTCAATATGAAACTGCACAATGCTGACTGGTTTATAGACTGCCTCCTGTATATAAATTGTTACAGAGGTTAACAAGTACAAATGTGTTTTCCATCTCATTGGTCGCGTTCATAACGTATGGATTTATGTAACAATGTTTTAAAGGTCATCTGAAGACGTCTTGAACATGCATTGTTTCTGATAACATGTACGATCACTTCACTTTATTTAAGATATGACGTTTCTGTGCATTTTCTAGACAGCACACCCCGACAGACACTGGCTGTTTGATCTACCCATCCTCATATATTTTGGGTTTCAATAAAACTTTTGACACCCGTTCAACCGCGTGCTTCCTCCGTATCTGAACTCACCAAGCGTTTGCTTTTAAAATATTCATAACAAGACCAAAGCTTCTTTATTCCTGGTTGGTTGACCTGCTACCTGTCTTCCCTTTGATAGTGTGTTGCTCACTACCTGTATCGGGACGGCTGAATGAAAAATAATTCCCCGTTGGGATCAATAAAGTATTCTGATTCTGATGAATTTTGGCTGACTGCACGAGACTATTGTAAACAAGGCTTTGAACCGATATTTTTTCCCAATTGGTTAGTTCCGAACAGAATCAGAATTATTACGTTTCCCGTTATGAGTTCCACCAATAAATTGTCGTTCCCGCACCGGTTAGAACAAAGAAATATTGTTCCCGGAACGGTTAATTCTGTTCCTGTCAGCTGTTTAATTCTATATAATATACATTGGGGTGAACCCACAACGATTCACTACAGAGACCCACTGCTGCCCACTGCTATAGCGCTCTATGCTCTACAACCGAGGTCTTGTTGCGCGTTGGGGCGAACACGCTGCAGAGAGTCCCGCAACGATTCATACTTATAAACTTACTCATAAATACTCTCGTTTTATTTTTGAAGTTATCCCAAAGTGCGCTCCTCTGAGGAACAAAATAAAACCGGTATTACCCGGATACCATCATTGTTCCAGTTCCAGGACATAAAAAATGTTTCTGGTTTCGTTTCTGTTCCCTGGAAAATACAAAAATGTGTTTGTGCTCCTTAAACCGGTTCAAAGCCCTGATTGTAAAACTGTGTTACACTTTGTCCTCTGCCCCCCCTTGCTTGCTGTGAGCTTGTATCATTGACAATGGCAATAAAGTTTATTCTGATTCTAAAAACGCCTCCTCTTGACCTCTGCAGGTGCCTACATATCGGATCCACATGGAGTACACACCGCCGGAAGGTGCAGCGCTGGATGCAGCCGTGCGGAACAACAAGCTGGAGGTAGAGAGTTTGTCCCCCGCAGACGATCAGCCGCTGACCCTGCTCGGTATGGTGCGCGTGCTCAACGTGTCGTACCACAAGGCCGTGTACGTGCGCGCGACCATGGACGGCTGGAACACGTACTATGACCACCCCGCCGTGTACACGCATGGCTCGAACGATGGCCAGACCGACGTCTTCAGATTCTCGCTGTCCTTTGCGCCGCCCTATACGACACACGGCGCGCGCATGGAATTTGTTCTTCGCTACGAGACATCACACGGTGATTTCTGGGCCAACAACTCGCACCTGAATTATGCTGCCACACTTCTTGTGTCCTATGAAGACTCAAGGCCAGTCGCTGTGGCACCTGCTCACCCGGACCTGAAAGGAATACTTAAACCCCCAAAGGAATACCGGTAAACCCCACGAGCGTATCCTTAGCCGGGCGAGTCAGAACCAACGCATCCTGCTGACCAATGAAATTATTCTAATCAAGACGTGGGCGGAGTTTGGTATGGGCGACGTGTGACGTGGGCGGAGTTTGATTGTCACATCTCCATGCCGCTTGTCCCACCTACTGCGCTGTGATTGGATAATACGATTTGATTGACATGGGTTTTTTTTTTTTACACTTTTTCGACCCTGGTTTTACCAGACCCAATGATTGCTCTAATCATGTGCGATGCGCGGACGATTTGTTGGTTCTGGCTCACCAGGCTAGTGTATCACGAACTGTGCCTACTATATATTTTGCTTTCATGAGCATGTCTCTACAATATTTAAAACACGTTTTGAGGATTACCTTGAGCAGTCAAAGACTGCTTCCTAGACCTATTTTTTTTTTTTGGGAAGCCACAGTGGACGAGGTATTAAGTGCCTGGTTACATGGAACCATGCTAGTGGAAAAGAGGGTAAAGCCGAGTGGAGCACAGTAGAGCAGTGTAGAGTATTAGCGCACCAGTGGAAAAGGGACAGATACAGTAGATGGGCTCCCATTCCGAGCTCTTGCAGGCTTATCATCTTTAAAGAAGTTGGCGTGGGGTGCCGGTGTGCCAGGGAGAGCTGGCGGTGATTAAAATAGGAGCAGGACAGGTGTGGTCCGCATCCACACTCACCCCTGACCTTTGTCTCCTGGCACATTGTGTCCTTATACAGTGCTGTCATGGAGCACCTCCAGTCAACTCAACTCAACAGATTTTTATATAGCACCAAAATCACAGCCAAAGCTGCCTCAAGCTAGCCCCGGCGGTCGGGGCTCACCTGGTTTCCACGCCTCCCTTCGGAGCCTCTCCCGCTCGCGCTTTCAATCCCCACGTCCCCCCGACAAGAGTTTTATTACTATTAAAAAGTGACAATATAATATAATGGAGAGAGTGCCAGTGTCTTCTACCTAGCCTGGATAAAAGTGATATTGGACTCCGTGCATGAGCCGAAGTGTTTTGACAGAGTGAGAGAAAGACATAAGTGTATTGTGTGTATGTATTGTGTGTGTTCCGAAGAAGGACAAACAGAGAGAGCCACACGCACACACATATACACACACTCCTCTGTTCACAAACGAGTCAGGACGTCTATCTCTCTCTCCCGCTGTTTGCTGTTGCCGCGACTCGCAATTTCTCACTAGCCCTTCGGCGGGAAACTGCTGTGCGTCACTAGTTGCTGTGCGTCGAGGATGCAGAAGCATAACAGAAAAACTTGTTCGCAACCAGACCCAAGCGATATTTGGTGTGGACTGTTGCAAAAGTATAATCTGGCCTTAAGCAGTGGTGTAGTGGGGACACGCGATTCGTGACATCATCGATTACTTACTTCAATTAATTAAAAAAATGTAAACCTAAAATCGAGTACATAACTTTCTATCGTCATCTTTAAAAATGTTATGAATTAACACCTCAAATCAGGTGTGTCTTTACATAAAAACGTCTGTCTGTGCCCTGTTCATCATTCACCTAGGGCCACTGTTGCGCCACAGCGTATAACTTAGTGAGAGTTTGTAATGAGAATTACCTTTTCTTCCTTCAAGATAAAATCTTGAAGGAAAAAAGTACACAGATTCCCTACTTGACTACAAAGTACTGATCCAAATATCTACTTGAGTAAAATAAAAAGTACAGGCTGAGAAATGTACTCAAAAAGTATTTTTGAAAGTAAAAAGTACAGGCTCTAGAATGTACTCAAAATCATTTTTGAAAGTATAAAGTACAATGTACTAATTCAATGTTAGCATCCCCTAGCGGCTCATTTACATTATACATATTGTCTTACCCCGTCATTGCACAAAAACACTTTAAAAAGTAACAAGCCTGTCTTGGAAAAAGTAAGGACTAGAAGTACTGATATTTTTATTAAAAATCTACTGAGTACAAGTAAAAAGTAATCACAGAAAAAAAGTACTTGTTAGAGTACAGATACTTGAAAATTCTCGTAACCTCGTTACTTGCCATCTCTGAACATGATACAATGACAAATATTAAAAATTATTAGCCAGAAACGGTATTAATGTTGTAGACTTGTTTATGTCTCACTGTGTCCCGTTTTTGCAGATTGTGCACTACCTTTTTAGTGGTGCATCTTCTTCAATTTTAGTATTAGCATAGAAGAGCCTTCTCTTCTGTGCTACCTTATAAAATAGTTTTCCCACCCAAACATACTTTTCCTTAATGTATTATTATACTGGAGCAACCTTTATTAAACAAGGTTGGAACGGAGGATGGGTAAAACAATGAAATGATTAATCACTGCAGATTAATCAAGTTTAGTTCAACACAGAAACCTATGCGAAAACAACCTATGTTGAATTGATACCGGTTGTGAATTAGCACAATACATGAGGAGAACTGACTTGAACAGACTGCCTAATAAACACAGTCAAAGTAAAAAGTACTGGCTCTGAAATGTACATAAATGTATTGTTGAAGGTAAAAAGTATACAGGTTTTAAAATTTAGTAAAGACTACAAAGGCCTGCTTTTTTAATTTCATATCCACGCATAGTTTAAAGTGAGTTTTTATTAAGTGCACGCCCACATTCAAAATCAACAGGAAAGGTGCAATTCTCAAAATCAATAACAGGGGGTGGTACACCACTATGAGAGCACTTCCAGTTATCAAGCATTGGTGTGGTTGCATAAAAAATAAAATATGTTTATAGTCTATATATAAAAAGTAACAATCTTGCGTAACACTTCCTTTTACAGTGACGCTAATTATCATGTAATTACATAGTAAATAGCATGTACAATATAGTAATTACTTAGCAAATGCACTTTGTTACCAAGTCATTATATGGTAACAATAAGGACTTTGGTTATCATTGTATTTACAAAACAGTTACTATATACTTACACAAAACGTATAATGTATTTACACAATTGTAACTACACAACACTTACCAAGTACTTGGTATTGTTGTTAACATATAATGACTTGGTAACAACGTCTATTTACAATACATTTACATAATTACTATTATCAACACTGTAATAGGAAGCATTACGCAATCCTGTTTTGGGAAAAGTAAGAAGTAAAAATACTGAAAAATACTGAGTAAAAGTACAAGAAAAAGTCATCACAGAAATAAATCCTTCTAAAAGTTCAGATACTTGAGAAATCTACTTAAGAACAGTTAGTATGCACTTCCTTACTAGCCATCTCTGCTGGTTACAGAAACCACAAACCCTGCTCTTCAAGAACCATGTTGGCCATTACGTAAGAGCTCACCCTCCTTGTTGGTGGACCGCAACATGTGACGTTGGCCAATAATGTCACACGACCCCGGCGTCATCAGAAGGTCAAGGGTCGAATATTAAAGTCAATGCATGTCTGGCATACCGCAGCGGTCGCCCGTTTCAGAGCATGGATCACAACAGATCAGTTGAAGTTGGTTGGTATTCAGGGAAAGTTTCCATCAATAAAATGTCAGGTATGGGTGAACGATACACTGCAGTAGTTGATAAACCACAGTGCAGTTAATGCACGCCATGTACTTTTCTATTTTTTTTTCTTTTATAACTCCTTTTTCACACGTTTTTTAAAAAAAATTTTTTCAATAGACCTCTGATCATTGTGTTTGAAAATGTTTTGTAAATTAACTCATTGAATACCAGCACTTTTTGTAGAATCATTCCCAAGATTTTGACCATTTTTGACGTTTTTTTGTAAGGGCACAGCATATTATCTGACAGGGCAACTGATACATGCAATGGCTCGTTCGTTTGAAAGGCGAGACTTTAATCTGTAAGTCGCCGAAAACGGTGCGTCTCTAGGTTTCTCCATCACCTCGCAATCCTACACTAAACCAAGGCAGGTGTCTGAAAAAATTGTCTAGTGTGACGTTGAAGAGGAGATATCGCAGCTTTTCTGAAACCTGCGCCGATCAGCCTGTTGCGCTTTATACTTCTCTCTCTCTCTTTCTTTTTCTACCTTTCTTTCTCTCTCTTTCTCTCTTCTTCCTTCCTCCTTCTCTCTCTTTCTCTCTTCCTTCCTTCCTCTTTCTCTCTCTTTCTCTCTCCCTTCCTTCCTATCTCTCTCTCTTTCTCTCTTCCCTCCTTACACTTTCTCACTCTTTCTCTCTTCCTTCCTCAAAATTTCTCTCTCTTTCTCTCTTCCTTCCTTTTTCTCTCTCCCTTCCATCCTTCCTCTTTCTCTCCCTTTCTCTCTTCCTTCCTTCCACTTTCTCTCTTCCTTCCTTCCTCTTTCTGCCTCTTACTCTGTTCCTTCCTTCCTCTCTCTTTCTCTCTCTCTCTCTTCTTTCCTTCCCCTCTCTCTCTCTTTCTCACTTCCTTCCTCTCTCTCTTTCTCTCTTCCTTCCTCTCTCTTGCTTTCTCTATTCTTTCCTCTCTCTCTCCCTCTCTCTCTCTCTCTCTCTCTCCGCTGCGTGACCGCGACGAGCCAGACCTACACATCGTCCAGGCATTGCACATCGCTAGACATTTGAATTGGCTCTGGGAAAATCAGGGTTGCCGTCGGTACGGATTCAATTGACCAATCAGCGCGAACGTGGGGGGAGTGACATGGTTTTTTTAAACGTTATCCGACCCTGATTTTCTCAGACCCAATGCAAGCGTCTAGCGATGTGCGATGTGTGGACAATGCGTTGGTTCTGGCTCGCCTTGGGCAAAACACTGAACACCAAATTGCTCCCAAAGGGTCATCGTCGACCTTTCATGGCAGCCGCCATTGGTGAGTGTGTACATAATTTCCCGTTTGGGATCAGTAGAGCATTCAAAATTTGAAAATAAAAAAATAATACGAATTTGTTGTCTCTGTTGTCTTTCAGCATGGATGACCTGTCCCACCCAATGGATGAAGGTACATGCTTTTCCACACATCTGAAAACCAAGATAAATTGGTAGCTGAATATTAATCTCCTTTCTGAAAATTGCATAATCTGGCATCTTCAACGTAGATCAAGCTCTCAGGAAATACTCATGAAAGATATGAATTAATAAAAACGTATGTGTTTATGCTGCCCAGTAGCTCAGTTGGTTAGGCAGAGCGCTGGAAAGCACGCATATGCCTTAATGGTGCGGTGCGTTGGTGGTTCGAATCTCGCCACCGACGTATTTCCCGAATGTCTTTGGGGCAGATTTGTTAGAGCGATTTGGGAGCACTTTCTATGGCGATAGACTTTTTGCATTATAGTTTTTTTGAGTCAGTCATTGTAACGGCAATATGGACATACTGTGGTCAAATTATATTAAATTCTTCAAGTCCCTGTCAAATTTTGTCCAATGATTTTGTTGAACCTTGTCGAAAACATCAATCTTCTTTTTGAGGGAAAAACAAGTATTAATTACTTCTTTGTCAAACATGACAGTCTACCATATGGCATTGCCAGGGTTTACCTTTTGAAAGTAATCCCTTATAGTAGCCCCCCCACCCCAGAGCTATTTGTCCTCCGGGCTCCGGGACCTCCCATTCTGGCTATAATTACTGTCACATTTACGTGATTTCTGTCATGTAAAACATTCTTGTGTTTAAGTTTACTTCCATGTGTTCAGACTATACTGGCGCTGCCCGTTACCCATTGTTCCTCACACCGACCACCATCGGCGTGATCGGCCCATCACCAATTCATCCAGATCTAAGCTTGGAGGTCAGTGACACACAAACACACAGGCAGTGTTGGTCAAGTTCACTTTCAACATGAACTTGTTCAAATCTCAGGTCAGTCCTTGTGAAATGAATTTGTTCAATCATCGGTCGTAGGTCATCGTTTTGAACTATGAACAGGTGGTTCCCCAGAAATTAACTTTTTAGTTCTTTTTTTACGTTGCTGTCAGCTATAATTTGACAAGCAGAACAAAAGACAATATTTCACTCTTTGTTGAGTTAGATCAGGGGCTGTGTTAGATTCTCAGAGGTGGATAGAAACGGTGCAGTTT
>OMKY01143745.1:0-13712 GCA_900302395.1 Bregmaceros cantori
ATACTAAAAAGAATTATTATTATTATTGCACCTTCCACTTGTCCTATCCCGTCTCTCCGTGCAGCCTCATGCACCAGAGAGTGAAGGATTGTGCGGGGGTCATCTAACCTGCCGGCGACCGCCGCACAGCCCCGACTGTTAAATGTCAGTCGGTGCGGCGTTCCTGCATGCTCGCCTCCAACGCCGCCACTCCATCACGCCACTGCCCCGATACGGGGCCGTTACGGCAACGGGTCGTCATGGCAACAGCAGCCTTAGGTCGTATCGTGTGAAGAGTAAAGAGCATAGGAGCGTTAAGCTCCAGTGCCAACACGGCAACGTAGAGCGGGTGGAGTAATATATTTGATATTAGGGCTGTAACAAATGATTATTTTAATAGTCGATTAGTTGCCGATTGTTAAAAAGATTAGTCGATTAATCAGTTAAATATTCAAGCGACCATTACAAGAAATCCATCTTGTCAACATGAAATATTGTCAAATTAGGTCCTTCATAAGCAGCAAACGTACCAACAATTGAGTTACACTTTGATGGTTTTCATCATTTTGATGTTTTTTTATCAATTATATCCATTTAATATTTCATATTTTCAGAAACAATATCTAATTTGAACAATAGAGGTCAGTTTCAACACAAAACTGCTGACGATTCGTGGTAACGCGTAGCCATGACATCCCCTATGCTCCGCGTTCCGGGTATGCAATTAAAAGTGAAAATCTGTACTGGACAGCCCTAGTAGTTGGTACAGAATGACAGGAGAGTGGTTCAGGTGAGAAAGTGGGACGAACGGCTCGTTGACATGGGGATCGGGCAACGTTTTTACAGACTGCAAACCAAAATCTATAACCACGCCCCGGGCAACTTGCACTTCCGCATATGACGCCGCCGTGAACTTGCATTGTAACGTTAAATCCTAACCATAACCCTAACCGTGAACCTAATCAAAAGCACAATTGCAGCGTTAAAAAAAGACTCACGGAAGTGAGCACTACTCGGAATCGAACAGGACGAGCTTTTTACTACTGCACTATAGAGCCTCTTGTTCAATTCGGTAGCAGACAGCGTTAAGTTTGGCGATGGACGGGGTGTGGCGTGTCAATGGGCGGGGCGTGTGACACGTCATAGCGGACTGCGGCCGCTTTCAGGGGCGTGATTATGGATTTCATTTTGCACTCCGTAAAAAAAACGTGATCGGGCAATTAGAGAGTGAGGGTGGGTGTCTGGGAAAGAGGGAGTGATTTCTGAAGAGTGAGAGCGGTAGAAAGTTGTTGGGGGTGGGGAGTCAGAGTGTGGGAGAGCGAAGCAGGGTGAGAAAGGGTAATGCGGAGAGTGTAAGGATGGGAGAATGCAGCAGGGCAGTGATCGATGGAGTCTGCTGACGTCTGCAGCAACCCAGTGGACTGTACGGCCGGACATGGCTTCTCCCTCTCTCCTTCTCTCTGCTTATTTCACCTCCTTGGGCCCCAATATGTCTGCTTGTCACGGTGCTCCTGCACTCTTTTCTTTTTCTTCCTTTTTTCACGTTGTCGCACACTTAGTGTCCTTGTGGCTCCCCTTCTCTCTCTCTCTCTCTCTTCCATTTCTCTCCACTCTCTGCTTCTCTGTTAAAGTTGTTATTTGCATGTTTGGCCTCTCGGCTGCCTCGGAACTGCTGCGTTTGTCTTTTCTGCCTGCCATGACCAGAGTTGGGTAGTAACTGCAATAGTCACTATTAGGGGTGCACCGATCATTTTTTTTGCTCCCGATCCTTTGATTTTAACGATCGACCGATCCCGATCTCCAGTACCAAATCCCCATCCCCGAGTTCTGATCCTGCAAAAATTGGTAGTACCCAAACAATTTGGCACAATTGTCAATTTTAATAATAATAATAAATGTAAATAAACAGTCATTTGGCTCCCCGACTTATTTACCGATCATGATTGGGACAAAATCACGTGTGCTGATCCGAAAAAAGTGATCGGCCCCCGCTCACCGATATGAGGATCGGATCGATGCAGCTCTAGTCACTATATTTCCTTATAATTACATTTACATGTATGTAATTAGATATATTTGATTATATATTTATAAAATTATAAGTGTATTAATTACAGGAGTTAGATCCATGTGCTTCATTCACCAAAGTGGCACTGTATGCAAAATTTGCCTCCAAAATTCCATCAGTTCATGAACCAACCCTAGCCTGGCGAGCCAGAGGCAATGCATCGTGCACGCATCGCACATCACAATGATTATTAGCATTAATTATGACTATGAAACATTAAAAGTTTGCAATGTTAACATTACATTTTTTTTGCTGTTTCTCTATCTCCACGTTATAGTAATAACATGAATTACAGGCTAAATTATAACATGTAAGGCTTTCAAGCAAGCTTACGTGTTGTCTTTATTGTGTTGGGTCCTTGACACTGGAAAAATTGCATTGGGAACAAGATAAATTCAACACGTTTCAGCAAAGAATAGGCCAAACCATTAAACGATTAATTGCTGCCGATTAATTGATGATTATCGCCAACTAATTTAATAAATCGATTAATCGGTTACAGCTCTAATTGTCTGATCACAGTAGATGGCGTGGGGTTCATGGTGCATGGAGCGTGACTTGTTGCACACCTAATGTAATTGTTTCTATTAATTATTTTCATACCTTGCCGATGTTAACTATGTCCATAATGAACAGTTACGGTATTTTGTTCTCCGGTGGTTACATCAGACCTTTCAAGTTAATTACTTTTTTTTTGTAGCAGCAGCAGCAGCAGCACCGCCATGAAAGTCTTCTATGTTCTGTGTGGGTGTTTTTTTTTTTTTTTTTTTTGGGGGGCGAGTTTTTTGCGCGAGTAATATTTTTCATCCCTATTCATCAGCAGCAGTAAAGTGCCTCTGGGCGGCGTTTGCATATTTGGCAGTTTCATTAAGTCTTTCAATTACTAGCCAACTTAGTTCTTCACCCAAACCTTGACCCAAGTTGTCAACGTTCATCTTTCAATGCGATAGCTATTTTTATATTAAACTATTTTTTTAAAAGTTAGCTTGTTATAAGAGACATAATTCTAGATATAAACAGAGACGAAAGAGATAAAAATTATTGGTCTATACCCGGCTTGCCCACTGATTTTCAGCTCGCAAGCTACTTTCAAGAGGGCTAAGCCTCTGATGTACCCACAATAATAACACAGAATGTAGATTTTGTGCTTTTGGGATACATTATATTTTAATAACTTTTATATTTCTCCACTATAGCTTATTTTGTTTACCACAAATACATTAACCCGGGGTCCGCGTTGGCCGAGTGGTTATGGACACCGCATCTAACGCAACCCCATTCATGTTAGTGCCGCTGTGTCTACCGCAGTGTCGCAAGTTCGACTACGCTCGTCGACTTGTCTGAAATGTCTACCCCCGATCTCTTCCACCCAGTTTCCGACTAATCCTATCCAATAAAGATGGAAAGACGGTGCTGACGCCGGAAAATATAACTTTGAAAAAAAAACAAACATTAACCCTTTATTTATTATTGCAGAAGTATTTTTTCTAACTATACTTTGAATTCACTGTCAATGCCAACTGTCTTGAATATCTTTAATGATGACCTAATTAAAAATGATTTGGCCTTTACTATGTGGTTTAGATGCACACACTGTCAAATTTTAGAACGGATTGTGGCCTGCAAGTCAAGGTAGTCAGGTAAATAGCTGCAATATTTCTAAAATCAAAATCTAAAAATAAAATCACTTTTGTGAAGTGCCTTGAGGCAGCTTCGGCTGCGATTTTGGCCCTATTGAAAAATCTGTTGAGTCAAAAGGTTTGCCCAGACATTACAACAAAAGTGATAAAGTAATCCCAAAGCACATCTTTGAGATAACTTGATAGTAGTGAAATGAAAGAACCTGAACAACCTTGCCCAAAAGATGTCCGCTTGGAAGCATACAGACAGCCCAGGTCACCGATAGAAGATCTGTCGATAAGCTGCTGCTGGTTGTACCAAACACTAAACAGAAGCACAGATTTGTCAGAATTGGCCTTTTTACAAAGTGTGTAATTTTCGCCTTTGTGCATTTACATATTCAAGCATCTTGTTTTAGTTAGTAAATTTTGCTGTCGACATTTTGTCTGATGCTGCATTTATGTTTATCTGTTCAGATACTTAATCACCAATTAGATCGCTGGGTGCTTACTGCTGTCACGTGACCAGACTTCCGGGTCGCAGGGACTGCTGGGGAATGTAGTCGGCATGTTCGCAGGTGGGAATATAGTCTATGGGTCAATCACGCTGCTCGAGCACTTGCATTGATAATGGGTTGCTACACATACTGCTAGCACTAAACTTTTTGTTCCCCTACGGCGCAAGTTTGCAATCTCTGAATGCTTCTAGTTTTTATTATATTTCGCTGTTACCCCTGTCTTGTTTTCTTTTTTTGGTGTATGCCTTTAAATGTGTGTGCATCACTTGGGTCTGGTAGATATTGAATTTGATGTGATTTGCATCCTTACTTGGACCTACCAGGATGGAGGCAGAGAAGGCGGCGGCCGAGTTGGAGGCCCAGGCAGATGCTCAGTCTCGCATCCAGCATGAGGTGTCAAAGATCCTCACCGTGGAGCGGGCGCTCTCCCAGGACAGCCTCACCCAGGCCGTCATCAAGGAGAGGGCCAGCGCCGAGGACGAGCGGCTGCGAGCACACCGCTTTGTAAGTCTGTTGTGTTCCCTTTGGCTGGTCTCTCGTCCCATTCGAGTGTTCAGTCTTAAGCCACTACAAAAAAAACTGAAGGCACAGTTCAGCCATCTCAGTTACGTTTAGTTCAGGTAAAGGGGAACATGTGTCCACTGTTAACGCGGCCAAAAAAACTCAATTTTGATACGCTAGTACTCACCCACCTACCCACACCTGGGCGCCGGCGTGGCGCATTCATTAGCACATGAATTCACAACACTACCGGCTGTGTGCTGTGGCCGCTGTATAGCATGAGATAAGGGAGGGGGGCGGCCACGTTTCAGACCCACACTTGAGTGGCTCCTGAAACCTGGTGTGGCCTGGCCGATTTGCGCTTGTGGATAAGCGATCCGGGTGGATGTGGCTTTAAATTCAGAAACTACGATTGTGGACCTTTTGCCTCAGTCTGAAGTGTAATTTACTGGGGGTTTGAAGTTAAATCACATTTGATAGTTCAAGACGTGACTCAGGAAATATATCCCTGTTGCGTTGTTGTTTGTCCTGTCTGTGTGCTGAAATAAGTTGGTAGTAGACACACCAACCATGTCCCCAGTTTTTTGTTAAGTAACTTTAATCTGATTACTGCTTTGGAAAAAGTCATGTGATTACTAATTACTGGAAAGGAGGGTAAAATCAAAGTAGCCTAGTTACTGTAACTTGGCTACTGACATCACTGTACGTCCCATACTTTTTAACGTCTTTTTCTGAAATGGATTAATAATCCCCAGATTAATTGTCTTGAAAGTTTGATCGGATTGGGACACTCTTCATCATCGGGAACGCGATTGGTCCATGTGATACTTTAACCCATCGGGAGACAGCCACTTCCAACCTCTCTAGTTCGACAGAGGGCACCCAGCGTGCAATTGTGTACGAGCTGGATCTGCTACCGTGACACATGTACACATCTTCAAACGCTGAGCCGTCCCGTACGTCACACGTCCTCCACAATGTGACATGTACACAGTGAGCCATCCGGTTGATATGGAACGGCTTCGGTGTACAACACGGAAACCTCTTGTGTCTCAGACATGTATACACCCACACACAGGCACACGCGTGGACTCGCACATTGTAACACTCACTCACACACTCACACACACGCACGCACGCACGCAGACACACACACACATGTCCGTGCTATTAAGTATTTGCTGTAATCAGCAGCATACGCCTGCCACGGTGACAAATGTCTCTAGTCTTCTGTTTGAATGTGGCTGGGAGCACTAAGCCATGGAATGGTTTCAAATACGGAATTCCCTTTACACCCAGGGCCACCTTTAACCCCCAGCCTGCCGGAGCCGGCCACTTTTAACGTTGACATCCCACGCCCCTGGAATAAAGTGTCATACTGAAAAGAGCACATGCGTCTGGAGGGATCTGCACTATTGAACACACACACACACACACAAGGGTGTCGGCTCACCATTTGGCATGGACTGTATGAGGGATAGTGTGTCTGGGTACTCAAATAGGTTTCTTTCTGAGGTAGTGAGCGAATGATGTTATTAAATGCGTTTTATTGTCATTGCATTTAAAATACCACGTTTGAAGAGCCACTCCAGAAGGTGTTTCAGACGTCATACACTCATCAGCATCCAAGGCAAGCAACACGCACCCATTCACAGCTACAATATCAATGTCCTCGTGATACTGTACAGTACAAAGTGCTGAGTGCCAGTGTAACTTGCAACAGATGGGGTGTTTGTCTAGAGTCTGACCTGATGGTCTTCTCCTTTATTTAGTAAAATTGCGTCATTTTTGTGTGCAATCTGAACGGAATCATTGAATCAAAGTAGCGCTGGGCAATAGAGTTCGAGGGAGGGTGATGTCTAGCTGGTCACAGACCGACACCTAGTGGTCGGATTTTGAACTGGCGTGCGTTTTGTGTGTTTTGTGTGCTCCGACCTCGGACCAGTATCATTGACATAGGCAACAATAAGGCACCGGAGGTGCCCTTAAGAACGGCGGGACAAAATGACTCCCACCAGTGTTTCGCACGTAAACTTGTCTATATGGCCAAAAATAAAATCCTCAATTAAAAGAAATCTGATTTCCGATTATTAATTGTCAACATTAAAGTGTCGTATAGCGGGAACGATGGTTGGTCCACACAAGGGTTTCATGTGAGAACAGTTGAAAGTTGGACAGTCCACACACACAAACGTGCACGCTGGCTAAGCAAAAGTGCACCTTAGCGCTTTATAGTGTGGGGGGAGGAATCGGCACCCAGCAGATAGTGCGTGCTGGCCTGCGGTAGCGGGCGCATGCGGCTGATGGGGAGCTTGTGAACGATTAAACTGTTTCCAAAATATCTATCTCTATCTCTACTATCTATCTATCTATCATTTTTTTTTTGCCCTGGGCGCTCTCTAACGTCCATTTCTGCCTTCAATTGCATCTAGTTATATAACATCCATTCCAATATTTGGGTTTGATAAATAACATTGCGTGTCAAAATGCTATGCGCCCGTCGCAAGTCAAAAGATCTTGCCCACCCCTATTTTAGGTAGATTACACAAGACAGTCTCTGCCAGGTCGTGATCTGTTCGTGGTTTCTTTTGAGCTAGAGTGTGGGCACCACACTAGAACGTGTTGCAACAGCCGTCCAACATGGAGAAACCCTGCAGTCTGCTGGAGAGTTGGCAAACAATTTCATCACGGAGAGGGCCTCAGTCGATTGTTCATTTCCCTGCAGTCATTTTGTTGATAATGGCTCCTTGCGATAAGCGAGCCGTGTCCGTATCGTTGTTGTAAGGCTGAGGACCGGACACTGTATAATGATCATGCACCATTTCTTTTTTTTTAAATCAATAATAATCAGGGAGGCTGATTGCATCATTGTTCCTTTTTGCCAGAACGACTGCTGGCACGTGCTGTCAGAATGTTAAATAAAAGCAATCTGCCGTCATGTATGTTTGAAGCGCTCATGTTGCCGGGGGATAATAACTGTAATTGATCCTCTCAGCTTCGACCAGTGATCTCTTGTCGGGGCTGTGCGGCACCTCTTGGCGACCTCGGCTCTAAATATCTATCACATATACACAAGGTGCACTAACGGTATTCATCAGGGATGTACCGATACTGTTTTTTTAAAATCTATACGAGTATGAGTAATAATAATAATAGATTTTATTTGATAGCGCCTTTCAGGTCACTCAAGGACACTTTACAATGAGCAAGCAACAGAGCAATAAAACAACAATCGAAATATAATAAAAAGTGGAGATAAAGCCAAGTAACTAAAGAAACTATAATGAGTAAGCAGTCCTGAAAAGATTTAAACTGAGGGAGGGAGTCAATGTTGCGTGGTACAATAATTTCAATACTTGCCGATACTGAGTACTACCGATACACCCCTCCCCCCCCCACCTCCCACAAAAATAAAAAAATGAAGCCTATGTGTATTTGATATATTATTTTGACATGAATGTAGGTCAGAGTAGAATAGGCAGCACGCCTCATTTCACATTAGCGGTATCGGTTCATGGTATCGGCAACTGTTTGACAAGTACGAGTACATAAGTGAGTATCGGGGCCGATACCCGATACCGGTATCGGTTCATCCCTAGTATTCATAGTATTACGACTGCCAAGGAGGCAAGTTTTATTTGTTTCTTTTAGGTGTGGCCCAATGCACATTAATAAACATGGGGTTTTACAACTCCATGTAAATGGCATCCTCCGTGTTATTGAGAAGGGAGGGTGGGAACTTGTCTGGTGTAATATAAAGAGCACATCGCCAACAAAGTGAAAGCCAAAGCAAATTTAATGCTTTTCTGCCCATCTCTGATGAAGCCCATTAGACAAGTTTGGGCGGTACTTCCGGTTAAATTTGCACTCGGAACGTCACTTCCGGTTCCATTTGTTTCAACGTGTTTTGAACTATTTTTCAACATGGCTACTCAGTGGGAACACACACCTACCACGTTATTTAAAACTGATTGTGGTATCTTGCGGTGTGCTATTCCACACCCAAATGCTCTCGTGCGGATCTGTGACCCACAAATGCATGATTTAATAATCAGTGCAACCCGTTCCATTTTCTCATTCTTTTTGGAATTACTAGAGAAGAAACAGCCAGCCTTTTGGTCCAGAAGAGCATGTGACCACTCGGTGAGTAACTTCAAGTCGGATTTTGACTGTATTTCATCCATATTCATACCAAATTTTGAACGGAGTGAGTTGGGTGATGTCTAAATGGTCACAGACCGACACCTAGTGGTTGGATTTTGAACTGGTGTGTGTTTTGTGAGCTTGGACCTCGGTCCAGTACCAGAGTTGGCATAGGCAACAACAAGACACCGGAAGTGACCTGCAGAACGGCGGGACAAAATGTCTCCCACCAGTGTTTTGCACGTAAACCCGTCTATACTATCCTCTCATTATACTAGTGCGGTCCTGCTGATGCGCTGCATCATTCTGTTCTATTGTGTCTGTCTCCTCCATCTTTTCCTGAGACATAACTGCTGCTGTGGTTGGCGACATATTGACCCAGAAACTTATTCCACACTGTGAGTGAGTATTGTCAAAAAGTTGACGGCATAACAATTTACAAGGCATATTGGACTTTGCTATTGTGAGGTTCTCCTGCAAGAGCCTCACAGCAATTATTATCTCCCAGGTGGGAACAAAGACCACGTTGAAAGGGAGAGGAAAGAAAGAGGCATAAACGCCGGCGCCAAGCACCAATTTGATTCCATTCTTCGTTATTGATGTGAAAAAATGGAGAAAGTCGATGTCTGACACATTACGGCTTGTATCTGCAGATACAGACGAGGCCAATCATAGTTCTAATACATAACCTGAGCTACATTCAAATGGTTTTCTTTGATATTCCTGGTTGACGCATCCAGTGAAAAGATTGCCATGCATTTAACAATGATGTAAATATTCTAATTATATCTAAACATCAGCTTATGAATGAATGAAGTTTGAATGAATGCAGTTTATTTCGAATATTGGCAAACACACACAAAATAAAAGTAAATGAAATGAATTACAAATAATGAAACACAATAATACAATCTGAAATAAAGATATGATAATGAACTTGATATTCGAAAAGGAGTGAGAAGAAGGAAAACGTATTACTCCCACCCCTAGTCTAGCATAAGCGGCATTTCAATGTAACTACATACACATATATGCTATGCTGCATACACTTACACTATTTATAATATGTACAATATTATACTCACATAGACACACAAACACACACACTTATAATAGAGGATTTCTAGAACAAAATAATACAATTTTCGTTTTAAATTGATCAATTGTGCAGCCCTTGTACTTCATAGTATATTGTATTTAACTATGTCAAGTTTTTGACCCGTTTCCGGTGTACTTCCTTAACTACCCCATATATGCTCGCCACCTCCGGTGTCATTTATTTTGCCGTGTCTTCGACTGTTTTTCAACAGGTCTAATCGGTGGGAGCACACACCTACCGCATTATTTTACAATGATGGTGGTAACTTCCGTTGTGCTATTCCACACCCGAATGTTCTCGTGCGGATCCATTTACTCATTCAAGTTGGAATTACCGGTGAAGCAGCATTGGTCCAGAAGAACGTGTGTGACCATGTCGCTGAGTAACTTCAGGTCTGATTTTGCCTGTATTTCATCAATACTTATGTAAAACGGTGAGCAAGGTGGGGTGGATGATGTGTCATTTGTCACAGAGCGAGCTGTAGTAAGCAGATTTTAAAACGATGTGCGTTTTGTGTGACAAATTCATCCACTACGATCACGTTACACAGGGAAATATCCAGACACAGGAAGTGCGTCACGCCCGGCGGGACAAACGCCAGCCCCCTGTATTTCGTAGCGAAACATATATATAATACTGTGGAACTCTGATATAAAAATATTTTAATAATTCTAATACTAAGAATGTTAAAGTGAACATCGGCACCAAATACGTTCTGAATATTGAACTGTGCTAATGATATTTGCTACACTACTAGGATGATGCACACTGAAGTGAAAAGGAAGTGGACTTCCACAGACATCCGACAGAAAACATATATTGCTGCTACGTCAAGACATAGAAAGTAGAGATTTCTAGTCACAATTTTTCCTAGAAAGTAGAGATCCTCTTCTTTACATAGGTTGAGAAGATTTGATGGATGGTGACTGTCGGAAATATTAAAGTTATACATAAAAATATATTTCTCTGGCTCGTTATGCCACAGTTTTGAAAACATCTCATATTGAGTGGCCCTCCGTTATCAGCTGTAAGCTTGTGGACCTCAGCTCCTCTAGCTAAGCAGACACCTGCATCTAACAATGGACATCTGTCTGCATGCTAGCAAGTTAACTTTCGTTTTCGAAACCTCATCATTCCTAACTCTCTCCTTCTCTGTCACTCGACCAATGTTGAAGTCCGATGATTGGCTGGAAGCTATCTCACTTTCCTTGATCGCCCATTAATCATGCAATCCTATTGGTTTACGATACTGTCCTTCAAACAGTCCTGTGTTCTAATTGGATGTTCAATGTGCTGTAATGATGTTGATGTTCTACTCTGTGATTGGCTGAAAGCCTGAGTTCGTGTTCCATTTATCAATGTGCTTCTTCCTGAATAAATCAGAACGAACGTCCGAGCTTTCTGATAACTTCCGGATGGACCTGCAAACTGTGTTGCGTCCTTCGTTCTCCGCCGACTAGATGGAAGGTTTAAGCTGGTATAATATTGAAAGCTACCCTTTCTCTGGGAAGACATGGCTATCAGATGATTTGTTATGTGCGTTCACATTTTTTTTAGCGCTGAAAGAGTAAATTCTATTGATGTGTTCTGTAGTGCTACCTTTCAGTATAATTTGATTTTGTGCTCTTTCGTTGACATCCTAATGACACTTTTCTTTTTTTTTTTTTTTGGCCGCCGGCCCTCGGGCAGCATGCCCCAGTTACCTCACAAGAGTCTGTCTATTTATTTTATGTGTACACCATCCACAGCCCATCAGGAATAGAGTAATCATAAAATATAGACTTGGCCACCAGCCCACAGCCTCTGCTCTTAAGTTGGGGCAGGCAGGCGTCGATTATTTTTAAACTCTGTTGTTGGATCATTAAGTCTCGAGAGGCTAATTTGGCTTCCATCTAATTAGGAATTCCTGTCCCGAATAATGACTTAGTTGAGCAACTTGTGGAAGAAAGAGAAAGAAATATTGACAAAGAACTATAGACCCTCTCACACAGTAGCATTGAAGTACACACAAGTTAGGTGAATTAAACCATTGGTTAACTCACTGATTATTACCAAAGATGGGGCTGCGCTGCAAAGCAGGTTATGTTTTTGGTCACATTGGTTTGTCCCCAGGATAACTGAAAATATTGTGCACGGATCTGGATAAAATTGTGTAGGGTTGTTGGAAATGACACACGGAAGAAGTCATTAAATGTTGGTGCATTTCTGTAGCCTATAAGATAACATAATCGTACTTAATGACCAAGTTACCGATCGATTGCTGGGCGCTTACCGCATTCACATGACCAGACTCCCGTGTCGCAGTGGCCGCCGGGAAATGTAGTTGGCATGTTCGCCGGTGACGTCAATCGCGCTACTCGAACACTTGCATTGATAATGGGTTGCCACACATACTGCTAGCACTAAAAGTACTATTTTTTTTGTACCACTACAGCGTAGGTTTGCAATCTGAGCGCTTCTAGTGGCTGATTTTGGCTGAATCGATGACCTCAATTGGTAATTCATTAATCGGTTGGAAAACAAACAATCTGCAATAAGTGAAGACGGTCGGAATCACAACCGTTACAATAGTGATGATTCCGGTTAGTGATTTTTCAGATTTTAATGGAAAACATAATAAATTAAATTAATTGATTTAATTAATCAATGATAAAAATAATTGTTATTTGCAATTAAAATTAGGGATGCACCGATCATGTAATTTTGCTCCTGATCCAATCCCCATCCTTTTATTTTTAATGATCGGTCGATCCCGATATCCGATACAGAGTACCAATCCCCAATTCCGAGTCCCGATACAGAGTTCTGATCCTGCAAAAATTGATGGTACCCAAACTATTTGGCACAATTGTCAATTTCAATAATAGTCAATGTAAATAAACAGCAACTCTAATTAAAATGTATTTGTGAAATGATTGGTGCATAAATACTTCTCGTTCTCTGCTTATAGCAGACTGTGCACCAACATGGGTTATCCTTTTCTAGGTGCTGATCCAGTCTTGTTGTTATTTCTAGACGCCTCTACTTCTTTTACCTTCCACTCATCCCTGGAGGCAAAGAGGCCCTGTACCACCAATATTTCCTTGCAAACCAGGACATGACAATGGGAGAGTAGGGGGCAAAGCTTTCAGACGATGGCTTGAAAAGAAAAACAGAAGTCATTTTCAGACAGAACTGGCTCTGTGAGCCTGTCTGACGGTCTAATTGACAGCCACGTGGTGTGCAGTCATGCATCCCCTAACCAACCCCACCTCATATCTACCTGCCAAACTCCACCGTCCCCTCCTCCACCGCCCCCTAACCGCCCAACCCTGGATCCCATTGAAACTCCAGTATAGCTGTGATTCTTAACACCCAACTCAATTACAGCCATACATACGTACACTCAACAAAATTCTCATTGGAATTCAACAGTTTGCTCCTTTGCCGTTTTCCCACTGTATCCGTTTCAGTTTCTGACAATCCGAAATATTAAATGAACAAAATTGATGAAAAACATGAATATAAAGTCAGTTTGTGTGGGTGTAAATAAAGAATTGTTGTACATTGGAAAAAAAATGTGCCCACCATATATTCAACAGAAATTATTATAATGTAAAGAAGAGGATATACACTTTTTAGTAAAAAACATTCAATTTTTTAACTTCCTAAAAATATGCCTTGATGTATTTAGCAGTAGTATGCATTATATTGATTCATTGGTTCCCCCCGGTGTACCCAGCAAAAGCGACAAGCTTCCCGGCTAGAGCCAGAGAGAGATCAGGAAACTGAGACAAAGCCCAGTC
>OMKY01143747.1:0-14505 GCA_900302395.1 Bregmaceros cantori
ACGATTATATAAAGAGAGTCTTGTGGTGAGTACTCATCTCTGGTTGTTGGCTCATAATCGGCGGGCTCGATCCAGAGGTGGAGAAGTCGATCCTGCTGTAGCAGATAGCTCCAGGTTACCCAAACGGCTAGATGGCTAAAAGGCTAACTGGCTAGCAGGCGACTACACAGGAACACACACTGGCTATCAGAACACATAAACTTGTCTACCTAGTACTGACCTACGTAGAACTTGGACGCTGCGTCGGACTCGCACCCGACGCCCCCTTATGAAGGGAGAGAGAACCAATCATGGAGCCACTCCGGAGACGAGATCGGTCCGCGGACGAACCCGGCGCCTGGGTGCCGCCCGTGGACGAGCGGCTCATGACAATAAAGAAGTATATAAAAAAGAAATGTAAGTTGAATAAAATAAAATGCATTTCAAATGCATACCATATTATCAATATGTAAAACGGCATGAACTAACAAGCCTCCTCCCCACACACAGACACAACATTTTACGTTTTTAATACAACATAACAAATATATAATTGAACAACAATAATATTAGCCAACTGGATATTTTGCGGTTCGTTGCCTTGCTGTATAATTAACGAAGGGTTTGTATTCGTGCTACTCTCCGTCGTCAGGCTGGAAGCGCAGAAACTGACAGAGTGGCCGCGTTCGGTGTGGAATAGCAGCGAACCTCCCACGTATCCGTAAACATTAGATCGCTTCCTCAATGCAAACCGGCATCGTTAAAGTTCCAGACGTGTCGGCAACTCTCACCATGTGTCATTCTTTTAAATGTTAAATTATTATTAAATGGTAATAAAGCCGTACACAGAGCTGGGGAGAGAAAGAGATTAGAGACTAATGGCGGAGAGATAAAGGCAGAGAGGGCGAGACGGATACGGCTTGCGATAGAACGAGACAGAGGTGGAGAGAGAGACGGCGATGGGAAGGGATTCGTCCCTTCCGACAAGCCGTCCACCTATGTGTGTGCGTGTGTGTGTTGTGACTGTGTGTGTCTCTGTGTGTGAGCTCGCGGTGTAAGAACCGCACGGGGGCGCACCGATGTTAATCAACTATCGCGGTTAATCGTTCAGCCTTAGTTCGGGGATACCCAGTTTCCAAATAGGGAGCTAAGGGCGTGTCTTATACGTAAAGCAGCGCTATAGTAATTTAATAAAATACTAATACAGGTACTGTGATTTGTGTACATGTGTGCATAATTTCAAAGCCCATACTTGTACCCTATTTTATTAGTGCATGTGTAGAGAACTATGCCTAATTATGTCAAAGTATCGCTCTGAAAAGTCTGAGTAACTCCCGATGATGCTAGCCTACCATGCTAACCGCTAGCCCAAATGTATAGTTCTCTACACAAACACTTCAATATAGGGTAAAAATATAGCCTGTGGAGTATGACTTTCCGGTGACCACTGGTGCTAACAATAGCATCGAGCTAACAACACAGTGGCCATGCCCGCTGCCACTCGAAATCCCCACCACCCACCACGACCCGCCAAATTTTAAAAAATTAATAACGCCAAATCTGGCGCGTTTGTAAAATCATGACATCCCTCACACAATTAACACAAGGCATACCGGTACATGTAATTAAAACCTTAATTTGGTCCACACGTTAAAATAGGTTAAAATAGGCTGCCAAAATTGCAATTTTGTAAGGGAATTCCATAGGGCGTGTTTTCTGAGTCCAGACACACCCACATGAGACGAAAACCAATGAGGAAGTAAGCTTCAACCACTGGCTGTACCGTGGCGTCCATATTTTTTTTACAGTCTATGCTCTTTGTCCTGTTACTGCAATGTAACTGATATAGTCATGGCTCCTTTATGCTGATTGGCTTTATCAGATGTCCCCTCCCAACGGCTATAAATCTTTAATGCTTCCTGAAATGTGTGTGTTTAGTATGTTCCTGCTTTAGCTCATAGCTTAGCTTAGCCCGCCGATACCCGGCCAATGCCCTCTAGACATATTCCGGTGTCATGACTGGTCATTTCATATAGGTGGACACCTTATCTGAGCCGCCATTACAATGGTGTCAGAAGTGGGACCCCCTACAAGCTCTCTACCACAAATTCAAAGTAAGGTGTAAAAGTCAAGATCTCCTAATCACCTTTCTTTGGTCTTCTCTCTCAAGGTCTTCATGTCATTGAGGTTTCCTATGAGGATGTGCCTGTACCGCAGACTCCGTTCCGTGTTCTGGTGACGGAAGGATGCGATCCCAGCCGGGTCAGAGCCTATGGCCCGGGCTTGGAGGAAGGCCTGGTCAACAAACCCAATCGCTTCACCGTAGAGACCAGGTATGTACAATACAATTGTCGTGGCATAGAATAAACTTGAATTTGACATTCCACACTGGATTCTCTTGATGTGAAGGATTGAAAAAAAAAACAGTTACAAATTAGCAGATCTATTGGATTTGCAATTCAATATTAAATAATTTTTTTAAAAGCACTAAGAAGAAGAAGAATAAGAGAAAAGAAGGTACAACTTTTACACGTGTTTCTTGCACAGTTTTCATAATGCTCAGTGCTCATGGTCCAACAGGCCTACAGAAAACATTTCATAACATTCCTGAGTAAAGTAACTAAAGTATAGAACATTTTTACATCTGCACCTGGCGGCTAACATTTGAGCTCGTGTTCACTGACCAAAGGGGGGCTGGTACTGGTGGTCTGGGTCTGGCCATCGAGGGTCCATCGGAAGCCAAGATGTCGTGTAAGGACAACAAGGACGGGAGCTGCAGTGTGGAGTACATCCCCTTCACTCCCGGAGACTATGATGTCAACATTACCTTCGGATCCCTACCCATCCCAGGTGAGATATGCCTCTTACATAAACCACACTAAATCGACATCCTACAGAAAACATACGTTACTCATTCCAAAATCCACCGTGTGTTCACACCACATGCAGCGATGTGAGATCGCGCATGCATTAGACTCCTTGCGCCGTGTTTCAAGATGGGTCGGATGGGTAGCCGTCATCGCCCGACGGCCTGACACGGTCGGCGCGCGGTGACAACAATCCGTGTCTGGCCGACAACCACGCCGGGGGCGCTGGCCGAAGGCGGAGGGAGGCACAGGAGTGTTGCGTCCGTGTCACTAGGGAACGTTGGTGAAAGCGAGCCGCGGCCCCTATAACACAGGCCGGCCACCTTCGCACGCACGCTTCCCTGCTGACACAGAGCCGGTCGCCGCGCACCGCCACGGAGGAAATGTGCCCGACTGGCCGGGCTGACACACGCAGCGATGGCCCAGAAGCCATCCACCGAGTCCCCCGGGCAGACTGCACGGATCTGTTTTCCTCTTTACGGTTTCACGCCCTGTTGAACGCTCTCTTCGAAGTTCTTTTCAACTTTCCCTTATGGTACTTGTTTACTATCGGTCACGTGCCAGTATTTAGCCTTAGATGGAGTTTACCGCTCACTTTGGGCTGCATTCCCAAGGAACCTGACTCGAAGAATAAGGAATAAGCCTCACTCACAAGGACTTAGGCCCCCCGCCCACCATTCTTAAATAAACCTGCTATTCATCTTGTCATACTGGATTGGATCTGAATGGTATGATCTCAACCTCTGGATCGATTATATTTTTCAGAGATAATATTAATCAATCAGGACTACACAGTAAATTTCAGAGTTATTACAACAACGGAGGGAGTTTATATTTACTAGTGTTGGTGTTAATTTGCAGAGTTACAAGGCGCTGTGTCAATTAGACTCTACAAAGCCCCGCCCAAAGCCCACCCACCTCGTCCTACCTCAAACTTTAAAGACCGCCATTTTCATTGCATTGTGACTCATGTGGCACCCGACCCTTAGGGTGGACCGAAGTTCGGCTCGGACCCCAGGACGTGCCGTCAGTGCTGTACAGCTGTTAGCTAGTGTTAATTTTTTACTCAATTTCAAGGTAATTTTACTCTAGAAATCTAACACACTGGAAAGAGTTAATTTAACACCAAATCTGATAATGACCAAATACACTCAGACACAGTGTTGAATGTAACTCTTTAAGTGTTGATTTAACACTGCAAGATTTACTGTGTAGAGCTACATCTAACGGTCGACTAATCGATTAATCAGCCATTTTTACGATTAATCGTTGGATCGGTTCATTCGTCCTTTAAAATCAGAACGATTACTAACGTTAATTATTATGATTATGAAACATTAAGTATTTTTTAAAACGTTTGCAATAATATCGCAAAATTTTGCTCTTTCGCCATCTCCACGTATTGCTAATGTTTCCATTTTTTTGTATTTATATGGAAGACCCTTCTTTTCCATGCCTTTCAACATATTGGGTTTCCACCCAAGCTTACATGTTGACTTTATTGTATTATGTGTTGCTGTGGGACTTAACAGTATTTAGTATCCAAAGGATGGGTAGGGCCATGACACTGTGAGCATATATTCAACATGTTTGAGCAGAGAATTGGCTAAAAGAAAGGAAACGATTAATCGCTGCCGATGATTTGATTATCATGGATTATTTTGTTTGTTTGTTTAATTTGTACAGGAAACAAATTTTGTCAGGGCCATAACTTTACTTGACTTGGGTGTGTCTGACGGTGTTGTTCCGTGGTCCAACAGGAAGTCCATTTCGTGTCCCAGTGCGTGAGCTGGTGGATCCAGGGAAGGTGCGGTGCTCGGGTCCAGGTCTTGGATCTGGAGTCAGAGCTGATGTTCTTCAGACCTTCACCGTAGACTGTAGCAAGGCTGGAGTAGCTCCTTTAGAAGTTCTGCTCTATGGACCTACCGGTATGTAAACACAGACACACACATGTTCATAGGCTGGCAAGCCAGAACTAACAAATTCTCCACGCATCGCACCCGACTAGATGGTTGGGTGGGTCTGGACCAACCAGGCAGACAAATAGAATAGACAGACAAATGTGAATAGAAACCTTACATTGACATTTTGAATTGCAAATCCAATAGTCATTTTCGTTGCTCTTCCTCGTGAGAGCAGTTTTGTAATGAATTATATTTCATTGACAATTTTTGTTTATTATTACTATGATGGCCACTATGTTGAGATTCAGAACAGGCTATGTTTTTGCATGCCATGACCCAAACCACAAAAAAGGTAGGGCATGTAAAAGTAATTGTTTCCCGACATCCCGTACTCATTTCCTAAGTGTCCTCATGTAACCATGCCATCAGGTGTAATGGAGCCAGTAAAGGTGACAGACTGTGGTGATGGAACACACACGGTCAACTACACTCCTTCCAAAGATGGACCGTACACTGTGTGTGTTAAATACGCAGAACAGGAAGTCCCGCGCAGGTAAATAAATAAATAAATGCTGCACATCGCCATGTAAACACAATGACTGCAACTGATTTTTAAAATAGCACCACTGTTTAGGATTAATGAATTAACACATAGCGTGCTGAAATAAATATATAACATAAGTATTCCCAGTAACATGGCTAATCAAAGCTAGCATTCTGTCTGGTTGGAGGTTTGTCCGATTCACTCTGGTTTAATTTCAGAAGCACATCAGTTATTACAGAAATCATTAACTTACTTTTTGTCCGATCACAACACAGGAACATCCTTCTATCCAATGATGATACAGTATTATTTGTCAAGCAAGTCTTTCAACCAATCCTAGCATTGGGCAATCAACAGTTTACAGGGAAGAGAGTTAGGTATCCTTCAAAGTGGCGGGGCTGTGATGTCTCGTGTCTTAACGCGAGAAGACAAGAGTTGTTGAGGTTGAAGTTTAGTGGACAGACAGCCATTGTTTGATGGCTATGTGAACCTGAGCGAAGGCCTGTAAAGGAATTTGAGAGTCTAGGGACTGATAACAGCGGCACACAATATGGGAGAGAGAGATGGAGAGAGAGAGAGGGGGGGTGGGGAGACAGGAGTCTCACAATATATTTCTGAATAATAGCTTTTTCTAACACTGACATTGACGCTTTTTTTTCACTGACACTCGACTCCAAACTTTTATGACCTATCTCTGAAACGGACCTTGAAAATAAATGGTTTGCAGCATTTAAAAAAAAAAAAAAACTTTTTGTGAAATGTTGCAAACAGAAAACAGTCAAACTGCACAATGATGACAAGTAGAGGCTTTTCTTTTTCCATGATGTCTTTTCCTTCATGTTTCATGGATGTTGTTTTTATTTACCGGTAGTTATGACTGTTGTTATCGGTGAGTTACGGCGTGAGTCTATTGCTGTGTTCCCTCTCTTGCTGAATAAACGGAATATGATATCCCTCCTCCTCAGAGAAGAATAAAAAAATAGATGTATATATCACTTTGAGAAGTGCAGCCTTAGGCACACACAGACAACATTGCACATATCACACAGCATCATACACTATATCAGGATTATCATGGTAGGTCTTTGAAAGCTTGTGTACAACAAGTACAAGTCTTGTCATTTTGGATGGTATGTACTGAGGAGGCAATCGACAGTCCGGGAGTGAAAATTGACTAGCCCACCACTACTGAATGATTTATATGTTATTCATAATTCACTATTAGACAAAATCAAAAGGTCACAAATGTGCTTCTCATCAGCAACAAATCATCGAGCACAACTACCATCAAATGGCCACCGAATACATTTGGCTCCTTATCTGATGTATTGGTGAGACAATATTATTGGACGTGATATTTTCATTTTGCAATATCGTGATACAAGAATGTGGATGTCGCGCAACCCTACAGACTACAGTATACCACTGACTAGAAATTTTAAATGACCATTCTCCGATTTCATTTAATGTTCTCGTAGATTTCCAAGTCTTAATGCTATTCTGATCCCTCATGAAACAAATTATGATGTGTTTATTTTGTGATCATTAGGGTGGCTTGACTTAATGTTGGCCATTTTTTGCTACTTCCTGTTGTGGGACAGTCAGTTGCCTAATGAGGGGGGGGGAGTGAAACGTAGTATTGAACAGCTGAACTTAATGTTAGACAGTAGTTAGTAGTTTGCCTTCACCATGGTTTCACTGACATTCATTAGTTTAGGGAGGAGCCAGTGCCACTGGAGCTTGTGTCCCACATTAGGCAGTGGCCCACATTAAGGCAATCCACCCTAAAATCATTAATGCATATTTGCCTGTTTTTGTCAAATTTCTCCACAGTCCCTTTAAGATCAGGACTCTGCCGGCTCATGACGCCAGCAAAGTCCGCGCCAGTGGCCCAGGCCTGAACTCGTCCGGCGTTCCGGCCAGTCTTCCCGTGGAGTTTACCATCGACGCCCGGGATGCTGGAGAGGGCCTACTCACCGTCCAGATCCTGGTCAGATAAGCATTCATATCATCTGATTTATATCATTTAATCTGAGTAATTTAATAGATGTCAGGAGATGTCACCAGTGAGTAGAAAAGAAAATCAAGAAAAGCAGCAGACTCCCTCCTAGGGCTGTTTAAGGCCCCCTTTTAGCCAGTTTCAGGCACTTCAAATAACCATGGATTAAACTTATAAATCATAACATTGCTACACATATTTGTCCTTGTTTTTTTTCCAAAACCACCTAAGCTATTGTAATGTTCGTCAGGTAGAATGAGGCTCCAGGGTTGGAGGATGCATGTAGTCAGTAATTTATTAACAAGATCTGACAGCTCACCCTTCCATTACAAACAATCATCACTGAGACACGGGGACCGGACGCAGAATACATCTGTACGCCATTGGGGTGTCCCCGAATCTGGGGAAGAAGTGCATGGTCTTCAGGTAAGCCCACACATGGGGCATCCCGCGATAACTCTATAACACACACACAAATATATATAAAACAACATAATTGCATCAACATCAAATATATTATTATACCCTAACACATTAAAATATAATGTAATATACCTAATAGATGTTCAACAAGTATATTTATATATAAATTGGATAGTCACAAAAATCAAAACGGTTTTGTAGAGAATTTAGAAATAAATTGTGAAAAAATAACACATGAAAAAATAAGGCTCACTTGGCAGATCTAACAAATAACAGTTTTCAAAATGAGTGGGTGAATGCTGAGGTGTGCATGTGTACTGTGCATGGTCACATGTTAAAATGACATTTTTTTTAATGTGGATTTCAGAAGATCTCTTTAACCTTGAACACAATGTAGCACCCTGTCAGTCCATTGACAAAATAATGTTTTCAATGTTATTGAGAATAAGTAGCGACCAATTGGAATATGCAAGCCTCGCCTTGCTTGCATAGGTCTGACTTTTATAGCCTCACAGGTGGTCAAGTCGGGGGGGAAGGTGAGATTGAATTGAATGAGCACCTAACCAGGAAGCCACAAGCTGCTTCATCCATGCGCTCTGCCGTCATGTAGGTGTATATGTGGAACAAGCGGCTGGAGTGCCATCAAATTTCAAATGAGGAGATGTATTAGTACAGCGAATGTTAGATAACACATGGTCTGTTTGATGCTCATGCTGTGTTCTTTGGTCCCAAAGAACTGGCTTTCATTTTCCTCCAAAATTACTCCAGTCGAATTCCAGTGTGTAGCCAGTCAAAGTGTGTAGCCTGAGTGAGACGTCCCAGACATTGGTGATCGATGCCAATTTTGACCATTCAAGCAGCAGATGTAATGTCACTCACTCTGGCAATACACTGAATGTCAACTCTATCTTGTCTCTGTGTCCCTGTCGCTAACTCTCTGCGTCTTTAACTCTCTCAACCTGACTCCTCACTGTTTCCCTTTGAAAAATCACTGTCTATCACTCTTTCTCACATTGATTCATGATTGAATCACAGCCCTCTGAATCATAATCATAGAGCAAACAAACACTGTTTGTTTAAAATGTGAATAATTTGGTGCATGTTTTTTTTTTTTTTCTTTTTTTTTTAAATGCCGCACATTTTCTATGTATTGAAAAAAAAAACTGGATTAGCCGGAATGGGGTGAACAGATATGTGGAAAACTGTCAGGGAGGGGATATGAACTGGCGACCCTTCACGCCATTAAGGCATATGTGTGCTTTGTAGTCCATTATCTTATCAGACTGAGCTACTGTGGGGCACTTCTATGTAGACTTTGCTGCCCTCTTTAGTAGTGTAGTGGAACCCGCGCATGCTCCAGAGCAGGGGTGGCCAACTCGCCTGGGGTCCTATGTATTCATTTTTTGGTCAGTTGGCTGAGGAGTATATTATTGGTTAATATGTTAGTACGGGATTCATTTCAAATTATTAAGGCACGGCACGGATGTCTTTTGCTAAGAGTATGTTATGGAACAACAATATTTTTTCAGCCATTTCTGTACGGACTACGCCTATCAATGACCTCGGCATTGTTCTTAATTATGATTCAGAGGGGGATCCTGACCTAGGGATCCCTAATTCCCGACCACCACCTGCACCACCTCCACCACCACCACCACTCCCAGCTGTGTGTGTGTGTGTGCAGGGTCCAGACGGGTGGTGTCGTGAGGGTTCTGTGCTGGTGGAGGACTGGGGAAGGAGGGTGTGGGAGAGACATATAGTCAAGGGAACCGTCCCCTTCAGAACTCTCAGATCCAACAGAGGCCTAAATAAAGGCTGTGTAAGGCCTGTCTCCCCCTGTCTCTCTCTCTCTCTCTCTCTCTCTCTCTCACACACATTTTGCCTTTCCTTCCCTCCCTTTCTCTCCCCCTCTCCCGCCCTCTCTCCCTTTCTCTTTGCCTTTCTTTCCCTTCCTTTTCTCTCTCTCTACGTCACTCACTCGATCCTACCTCTGGCTCCCACCATGTTTTCCTCACTGTTTCTGTCTCTATCCACTGTCTCTCTATGGGCTCATTTCCATTCGCCTCCATGCGTGTTTGCGTTGATGCGTTGGATTAGAAAGTAATGAAATCCATGTACATGCTATCGGGCGTCCACTGTGTGCATGACAGATGATGGAATATTCCCAGAATCCAATTTGTGACGCATCCACTGAAGGTGGGGGATCTGTAGCTTTGGTGATTGACACCTGGACCCTCCGATAAGGATATGAAGACTCAAACATATTTTGCTACAATCCAGATTGTGAAATGTGATGATGAGTGTGAAGATTGGTGCGGAAGTGGAAATGTTTGCAAGGCCCTCTCCCTGTGACACAGGACCACACACAAACTAGCCTGGCCAGCCAGAACAAATGATTCATTCATGCATCATCTAGAACAGTGCTGCAACTAACGATTATTTTAATAGTCGATTAGTTGGCGCTTATTGAAACGATTAGTCGATTAATTGGTTTGATTTTTTTTTCTTCGAATAAAAGTCTCTAAAATATTTACAGGGACACATAAATTCATCTTGTCAACTTGAAATGTTGTCAATTTTGGTTTACGTTAGCAACCAAATGTCAAAATCAAGTTAATTATCCTGCATTAACGCTTTAACGCATTACAAATAATTTATACGCTAATATTTTGCTGGGTCATATTCATGTTTATCAATAATATTAATTGTATTTGTTATTTTCAGAAATTATCAAGTAATATGACATTTGAGTAGATCAATAGGTGGTGGTGCCAGCAAAAAACTGCTGAAAACAGCAATGATTCAATTCCTTGGCGATTATCGATTATTGTATTAGTTGTCGACTAATTTCATAATCGATTAGTCATCGATTAATCGACTAATCGTTGCACCCCTAATCTAGAACGATCATTTGGTCTGGAAAACAGTGTCAAACAAATGAAATTGACAGCGGCATGACAAGTGACATGGAGGCCCACGGCTTGAATCGAATTAGCCCTTTCTCTCTACCTTTCAGTATAACTTCTTTCTTTCTTTTATCCCATCTCACATCATTTCTACAATTCCTCTCTCTATCTCTCTTTCGTCTTTCCTCTTTCTTCATATTCTCTCACTCATTCTATCTCTATCTGTCTCATCATCATCCGTCAGTAGAGCCCACCACCAGTAACCACAGCATAGAGCTTCTCCCAGCCAGTGTCCGCTCCCAGCTTCTATCTAACTCTGATGAAGACAGTGTTCTGGCTATTTAGAGTATTGTGCTTAGTGTGGAGTGGCATGTAATACAGTGTGCATGCTCGCATATTGTCAGCATGCACACCTATTGCGACTAACATAATAGGAATGAGCTTGGATGGGGTTTAAATTATAGACTTGGAAAGGCAGTTCCTGTACCTGGCGGTCTTTGTGAGTAGGGCTCGGAACCATCTGCCAGAAGGGAGGGGAGAGAAGCGGTGCTAATAGATCTGTCAGAAACATAATTATTGGCATAAGGGTGACTGTCAGTTATCTTTAGTCAGGTTAGGATAATTAGTGACAATTCATGGTAGAACTTTCTGGATGGATTTGCCATCTCATAGACATTGAAATGAGAATCTTCTCAGGGTATCACTGTCTTGAAAGTCGGCACCATGCTTGCAACAGCAAGTACAGCTAGAACTTTGGAAGATGGATGGTTCATTTCCTACTGGTTATGATCTGAAGGAGGCAAGAGGTTTGTTGGAGGATGTGACTGTCATTCATTCATAAGAAAATGGATTTCAAAATAGATTAAGGCATTCCTTCAAGATGGTATTTACACTTTCTCACGTTACAGGTTTGTTTGCTGACATTAGTTTATGCACCACTAAACTGTTGGTTAATTCATACTAACTGATTCATTAACATTTTTTTCTTGACTAATGCCTAGAAATGCCATAGTTAACAGTAAAACTGAGTAACGATTATTTAGTAATCAATTAACGTTCAATAACAACTTTGCAACAAAAGACACTGAAACGTGCAAAAAAAATAATAATTTTGTGTGGAAAAGTTATTTACTGGATGACAATGGTAATAAGCAGACATTAATGGAACCTGTAGCATCGCTTTTTTGTATATATATATATTTTTTTGGATATATTCTACTTTTTGAATAGTACTCTAGAAATCAGAAACGTGCAATCATGTAGGCTGGATTGCCCTAATGTGGGACACTGCCTAATGTGGGACACCTAACTTCCAGTGGCTCTGGCTCCCTCCCTGAACTATGCTAATGCGTGTACCATTAAATTCAACTGTTCAACACTACATTTCACTGTCCCACCTTAGGCAAGTGGCTGTCCCACATTAGGAAGATGCAAAAAATGCCCTACGTTAAGGCAATCCATCTACTGTGTTATTGTACCGACCCAGCAAACCATGCCCACTTTAAACAGGCAACAGTATAAATGCTCTTTTCTATCAAGCTAGAGTTGACACTAGTAGTTGCTATGTAGGGTGGGTTGCCCTAATGTGGGACATTTTCCCCATTGAATCTAATGGCACAAAATGTCCCACATCAGGGTAATCCACCCTATAAATAATTATAATGTTGTTGACAGGGCTCCGAACCGGTTCAAGGAACGAAAACCGAAAACGAACGGAATTTCACAGATTTTTTTTACGAGGAGCAGAAACAAAAACGAATAAAGGTTTCTTCAACTGTTCCGGAACAGAAACAGAACATTATGAAATACATAAAACCGGTTAAAAACGTTTTTTTTGTTCTCTATATATTTTAACTTATCCTATGTCTGGGAGACTTTTTCCATCCAACTTTCACGGTCAGTGATCAAGCCCCATGCATCTGGAGCTCCATCTTGTGGACAGACAAGGAAGCAAATGTAATGGCATTTTAAACCTGGTTTCACGTTAATACAGTTGCACTGAAGTTTGAATGTCCACCAAATATATTTTCTATAAACTAAATCTAAACTTAACATTGCATAATATAAGGAACTTTAAGAACGAACGGAATCTTTGCGTTCCAAACCGGTTCAGGACCGATATTTTGTGGTGGAACGGTTCCTAGAACAAAAACATTAAACATAGGCCTGCCTGAACCGTTCGGAACGGAACGTTTAAAAATAATTTCGTTTTCAAGCCTTGGTTGTTGGTCACAGCTATTTCAGCCATTATCATTCAGCTTTGGATTAACATCATTTAACCAACAATATTCTGTCTGTCTCCTGTCTCCCTCAGTCACAGATACAAACAAACACACATACATTGGCTGTGTCTGAAATCGCTCCCTATCCCCTACTCCCTATATAGTGCACTCACTTATAATGCACTCAACAGCAACGACCAACATTTCGGACACTAGTGTCGCCGCTGTCAAAAAGATTATAACGTTATAAAATTCAACAATCAAAGAGTCAAATGTACTCACATTTATAACTATTTGCCGTGGCTGATAGCTATTGACTCCCGCCGCACCATTTTTAGTAATTTATGTAATTTCTAATGTGTCCCACTATGCATTGTGGGTTATATTGCTTGCACTAGGGTACATCGATCCTCACTACTTATCACGGTGCATTGTGGGATACTTTGAATGCACTATCCATGTACCCTATACATGGAGAATGCCGACAACCCTACAAAATAGTGTACACCCCATATAGTGCACTATATGGGGATTAAGGAGCAATTTTGGACATATATACACAGAAACATGCACACAACACATTGATGTGATGATGTGATAATCGATAAGCAATTGCTTATAAGATTATTATTAATATTATTATTATTAATATGTGTATAATAATAATAATAATAATAATAATAATAACTTAGTGTGAACATTTACAGTTAGTATAATGTATATTAATATCTGTGTTGGACAAGTAATATGTTACATGGAATCTAGTTATAGGAATTTAACTCCTATTGTAATTGGTTGTTTCTTACCCCTACTCCATGTAACTAGTGGGTTCCCTAACAGTGTTGCATTTGACTAGTTACTTCTCCAACAATGCTTAATATGTTGTATAATAAAAACACATGTATATATGTAATAATTTTTGTGTATGTGTGTGCCTACTGCCTATATACATATGCATACATGCACATTCCATCTTGTGAATCTACCTAACTTGTATTTGCTTATTTTATATTATGTGCTCATTATACATGTGTACCTAATGCACCGTAGGACCCAGATAGCAAGCCTAAGAAGGCCAACATCCGAGACAATGGTGATGGGACGTATACGGTGTCCTACGTGCCGGACATGACGGGCCGCTACACCATCACCATCAAGTATGGAGGAGACGACATCCCGTACTCCCCGTACCGCATCACTGCCCTGCCCTGCGGGGATGCTAGCAAGTGTCACCTCACAGGTTAGTTTGGTAGCTCTCTCTCTTCTCTGTCTATCTCTCTCTCTTCTCTGTCTATCTCTACATCTCTCTCTCTCTCTCTCTCTCTCTTTGCCTATCCCTCTTTCTCACTGTATGTCCCTCTCTCTCTCTTTCACTCTGTATTTCTTCCACTCTCTCTCTTGTTGTCTCTCTCCTATTCTCTCTTTCATTCTCTCTCTCTCCCTCATCCCCGTCTCTCTCTCTCTCTCTCTCTCTCTCTCTCTCTCTCTTTCTCTCTCTCTCTCTCCCTCTCTTTTTTTCTTCTCCTCTCTCTCTCTCTTTCTTTCTCTCTCTCTTTTTCTCTCTCTCTCTCTTCCCACCTTTTCTCTCTCTATCTCTCTCCCCTCTCTGTCTCTCTCTCTCTGTCTCTCTCTCCCTGTCTCTCGCTCTCTTCCCCCTCCCA
>OMKY01143753.1:0-14799 GCA_900302395.1 Bregmaceros cantori
TGTGTGCATGTGCGTGTAATTATTTATTTATTTTTTTAATTTAATTATTTTTTATTATTATTTAAACATCTATTGTAAAGTCAAAGTTTAAAAGATTTTTGGGGTAAATCCATCCATCCGGTCAAAAGTTATGGACCAAACAAATACGCATCTCAAAAGTGTCAGCCTCCGTCAGTTGTGGAACCTCCCGTACAGCATTAACACACCAAAATCTGGAACAAATCCGTTCAAAACTTGACATGAGGGATCGGCCGCGGTGGATGTGGCGCTGGTGCATGATGCTCTGCCTTTCGGGGATATAATAAGTAGGATTTGTTGATTACAAATGTTATTATGGGACAGGTTTAAAATTCTGAGCTGTGTGAGAAACATAGAACATGTGTTGATTGCTGATTGTGTTTGTATTGCTTTTGAGTGTGTGTATTTTTTCTGATGCAATCAAGATCGAGGATGCGCGTGTAGACGAATCGATGCACCAATCAGAGCGCCATTAAGGCAGGCTTGCCTGCATTCGGCGTGCATTCGGCATGCGTTCGGCAGCGGTGGATGTAAACAATGAATGGAGGACATGTTGTTCGAATATATGCATTTGATACATCTGGATTTAGCTTAAAAGATTAGTAATAATAACTAGAAGCACTCAGAGATTGCAAACCTGTGCCGTAGTGGTACAAAAAAAATAGTACTTGTAGTGCCAGCAGTATGTGTGACAACTGACAACCCATTATCAAGGCAAGTGCTTGCAGAGTAGTAGCCTGGCGAGACAGAACCAACGCATCGTCCATGCATCGCACATTGCTAGCGAGACATGGCCACGTGTGACGTCACTACGCAGAACGGGGATCATTCACCCGTGAATAATAATGAAGTATGACTGTTATGTTACTTATAGGCTACAGAAATGCACCAAAATGTAATCACATCTTTCTTGTTGTCCAAAAAGCAAAATTTCATCGAGATCCGTGCTCAACTTTTTCTTATCCAGGTGACAAACCAACGCGACCTGCTGCAGGTAATAATACATTTTATTTATTATTAGCATTTCACAAGGCTGACTTCGCCGGCTGAAGAGTGGATGTTACAATTGGTCTATGACGTGTCTGTCATGGCAGGCAATCAATAGTGTCCTCTCATATAGACTCTTAATTCACTGTCTCTGCATTTAGCAGAAGGTGCACCAACATAGGTCATCGACCAAGATAGGTCTTGGTCCAATGAGGTTCTGTTTAAGGGTTGTATGTCCTGACACGCAAAGCAAGATGTTGACAATGTGTCAGTTGTTTGCCTATTCTTTCTTTTCCTTTATCTTTACGTGATCTGAGACCGCTACCAGCTGGTCAGTCCCACTTCTGACACCAATGGGACGAATGGTAGCGGGCAGCTACACGTGGTATCAAGTGAGCAAGAGGCTGAGCTCACCCCATTGCCACTCTTCTACCTGATCCCATTTATATTATCGCTGTGGTCTGCCGATCGGCGAGACTCAAGGCCACATGTGGGGACCTTTCTACCTTTCTTTTTTAAAAATGTTTTTTCAGCCTGTTTTTCTCAAGCTTTATTTATTAGGGTTCACAGAAACAGGTGAAGATGAGGGGCAGACATGCAGGAAATACGTCAGTGGGGGGATTCGAACCACCGATTCACTGCGCCATTGATGCATATACATGCTTTCCAGCGCTCTGCCTAACTGACTGAGCTACTGGCCAGCACGGGGACATACCCTTCTTTACATGCTCTGACAGGAGTCCTCCGTCCTCCTCAAAGGTATCGTCTGGGGCTGCAGCGACGGTGAATCCATGGCCGTCTCGAAGCAGGGTCATGGCCGCTCCAGATCCGGCAGATATTTCCCTGCCGTCCAATCCCTCTCTGCCTGCTCTTTCTCCTCTCCCGGTCGAACCATCCTCATCCTCAAAACCAGTAGCTACCGGCAGAGTGGCAGCAACCGTGAAAGGGGCTGACACCCTCCGGGGAAAATACACAATCGGGAGCCCATGGATGCCACAATCGGGTGCAATAAATGCCGGAATAAGAATGACACGTAAAAGGAATCTTATTGTAATGGACATTTTGAGGATTGTTGCTGTATTCACACTGGAACGTTTGCTGAACGTTTTTATGTTGTAAAATTCTCACACGGCATAATGCAGCTCATTGCATGCTGCACCCCATTAGGGGTCACTAATATCGCTAATGGCGCTTGTGTTTAACATCGAGGGGATTGCTGAACAAGAAGTATAAGACGTTCCCCAATATCATTTGAAAATAACCATCAATGTTTTATAGTTGATTGATCGAAATGTTTTCCTCACTCGTCAGATAGAAGATTAAAAAAAACTAAAAACTAATCTAAGCTCTGATGTTTATATATATTGTTAGAGCAGCGCTGCGCTCTCATATTGCTGCATTGTTAGGCAATAGTTTCTTTAAAAAATACTTTTTACTATACTATATCCACAGTGTAATTATGTGAAACGTAAGGTTTAT
Organism: Bregmaceros cantori; assembly: GCA_900302395.1. Classification (NCBI taxonomy): domain Eukaryota; kingdom Metazoa; phylum Chordata; class Actinopteri; order Gadiformes; family Bregmacerotidae; genus Bregmaceros; species Bregmaceros cantori. The sequence goes on from OMKY01143753.1 coordinate 2,485, forward strand.
AATGTATCTAATGTATAATAAACAAAATTAAAGCAATGATACAGGTACATCAATTTAGTTGTATTGCGGCTGTTGGTGAAGCCCCGTCCAAGTCAGTTATCCTGGACATGTACTGCCACCTGGCGGCAGGAATAATTTATTTCACTTGAAGCCGGTTATTTCTCAAGTCTGCGCCAACAGCGCACAAAATATAATTTAAATTATACTTATTGCTGACTAAATGGTGTACCTTCTGTTTGAATTTTTGTTAGATTTTTTTTTATGTAATAATGGGATATCCAAAATCAACAAATGTGTGTTGAGGACTGCGCAAGATGTGTTTGTTGAACAGATATTTCTTTTTAAAAAAAGATGGTCAGAAGGTTTTTTATTTGGTTATTATTCGTTTTTACGGAAAACAACGATGGTGTAAGTTGGTGTAAGTCTCGTTTTGGTCGAGAGAAATATTAAAAAAAAAAAAAACGAATAAATACTTTTGTCTTTCAATGTTTTTAGAGTTATCTCTAAGATCACTCTTAACTCCCGACGAGAAGAACTGAAGTTAGGAAACGGAAGAAGGAGGAGAAATTATATCCTCTTCAAAGGCAGCATCTGCGTGGAGACATGATAGGCACAATTAGTAGGTGGATTTTTTTTTAAATACAATTTTAGGGCTTGTGCATGGTGATGTCAGGGCTTGGGGGCATCGTATCACAGCCAGACGAACAGGCAGAGAGCGATATTTGCATAACACTGGTGAAACTTCTAGGCTGAGCATGCCTTTTGGTGTCATTTAATTTGCAGCCTATGTAGAGTGAGAGCACTACTGCATTATAAAAAGTATATTGCGCTGCGCCATTCCACGCCCAAATGTTCTATGCCCCACAAATGGATGATTCAATAATCTACCCAACCCGTTCCATTTACTCATTTTTGTTGGAGTTTCTAGTGGTCCAGAAGAACGCGTGACCACATAGGTGAGTAATTGAAGTCGGTTTGACTGTACTTCATCAATATTTATGCAAAACAGTGAGGGGAGCTGGGTGGATAATGTGTATTGGTCACAGACCGAGCTATTGAAGAAGAACCGGTGTGTGTGAGAAAGCCACTTTGGTCACACAGGCAGCTATACAGACTACTGGAAGTGCATGTCAGCCTCCTGTTTTGGGCACATAAACTCGTGTATACAATGGACGTGAAGTGGTAAGCTATACCACTTAACCGTACGTATACTACGGATACACGCCGTGACGTCACCATCCACTGACCCTATTTATTAAGTAAATAAATGAAGGGGAAAAATTATCAAAGAAAAATACATGAGTACATATTATCAATTCAATGATCAATTATCATGGCCTTGCTGTAAACGTTTTTTTTTTGCTTTTGCGTATCCTCAACACGTATTATGTTGGTCTATAGACATGAGAAAGTTGGTCACGTTAAAGAGGCGTACCCACACGTGTTGATACGGGCGACGTCGTTCCAACTCGGATGTGTCTGTAAACCCGAGGGCCCGCGCGTCTATAAATCCGACTCGGATAGAATATCAAGATAGGAGCATGAGAATTTGGCAGTCCTCTCAGTGCTCGTGCGCGTTCACGTAGCCAAACTATAAATAGCATCCAGTCGAGCGATCCCCTCTTTCATCCTATATTGCTCTCGATCCGATACAGATATGCTCGATTGTTGAATTGACATATTGCACATACAAATCTGTGCGAATCACTTGCTGTGACCTAGTTGTCATTATATCGAGTGAAATAAAGCGCCCACCACGTACTGTGCGTCATTTTGATTTAAACGTGAGTACACAGCCCAATAGATTGCGGGACCTCTATCCGATCCGTTGAAATATCCGTTGCAACTGTGCTACATTCAGTGAAATGTGTGGCGTGTGTCCCCCAAATCTAGCTGCATAGCTGTCTGTCGGACCGCGCAATAAGATGCAGTCGTGCACGCACCATCACTTGATGTCGCGTGCCGTCACTATGGGCGACCAAGTGCCGCGCTCAGCATCAGCACCATCACGACTCCCTTCCAGGCGTGTTGCCGCCAACAGTCACGGTCCTATGTCATGAGCACCTGGTTATCGACAGAATGTGTCTTTTTTTAAGGTCGAAAGTCATGGAATGACGTCCATTATACCCACTGCTCTGGTAGTATTGTTATTATTGTCTGATTCTTACCTGCAGCGGCGTAGCGCGCGTCGTCGCCCGGTCGCGTGCACAGCATGTAAACATCGGAGAGCCGTGGGTAGCTTTTAATGGGCGCTAAAAAGCTGCGGAACAGATGTCTGGTTTTTGGTGGAGACGCCAGGGTGCGAGGGGTGGGGGCGGGGGGGGTTGACGTCATGGACCGGCCCCCTGTTTTATGGAGGAATAGTCGTGAATTATTTTGAATTGCATTGATTGGTTGGTAGGCACACTAAGCATCCATTGAAGTCCAAAGAACTAGTTGTCTTATTTCAAATGGCTCGTTCAAAATATGTCATGAAATAACGATGACCCGCAACCTAACTCTAAGCAATGAAAAATGTTTCATAAGTGTTGTATTTTATAATATTTAAAAAATAATTTGAGACTCCAATGAGTCACTGTAAACTAATTGACGCCCTAGTGGCGTTCATGTGTGTTAATTAATATGGATTGTTGTAACCTCTGCCTTTTATTGTTTTGCTCTTGCAGTGGTTATGTTGGCTGGTTAAACATTGTGAGTGTGTCCGAGAGAAAGATTAAATTTATTCATTGTAATAAGTTTGTTCTTTACATGTTTCATTCTGTACACTAGAGTGGTATTTCTCTACTGTCAATGTCATCCATCTATATTCCATACAGTGTACTTCATAACCGTATTAAGTATTGTGTGATTATAATCTATCTCCTCTTATTTAATCTGTCCCATAGTCTGTCTGACCGTTGGGAGGTGGGGGGGAGGGTCACTATTGATTTTGAGAGTCCTTGGGCTCTTGTGACATGTGCGTACCATTATTATAGTTTTCTTTTTTTTACTGTTGTTAGTAGGTGTACATATGGTCCAATGGCTTGCTTTATTCTGGCTTCACTTTTTCGTTGGTGACGTCACATGCTATTAACGAGTTTACGTGCGAAACACTGGGTCAGTGTTTCGCACTGACCCAGTGCGAAACACTGTCCCGTCGCACGGGACAAAAAACGTCATTTTGTCCCGCGCTTCTGCAGGTCACTCTACTAGTTCTTGGAACGAGTTGCACTGATTATTAAATAATGCATTTGTGGATCACAGATCCGCACGATACCATTTGGGTGAGAAATAGCACACCACAAGTTACCACCACAATTTGTAAATAACCCTGTAGGTGTGTGCTCCCACCGAATAGACATGTTGAAAAAATAGCCAAATATATGTCAAGTAAATAGCACCGGAAGTGACGTTCAGAAACCAGAAGCACCTCCCAAATTCGTCTATCTATATGAGATGCCGAGGAGCATGAGGGAGCATCTCATCTTTGTGGCCTGAGTTCTTCTCTTTTATTTTGCCGCCAGGGTCCATGTCTCATAAATGTACGGAAAGATCGACTTCAAAGCGCATCAGTCTGATCTTTGAGCTGGTGGAAATGTTTGTGTCCTCATGGCTTACTTACCTCTATTCCCAATTTGTGATTCATCAGCTCTCCATACTGATACCAAGCACCAGGCCTGGACTGGGAGTAGAAATCGGCCCGGGCATTTTTGACTTAGAACGGCCCCCATTAGCCGAGCAGAAGGTGTGGTGGTGTATTGAGCGCCACTGCCGCCGCAGCAGATCCTTTGTGTTAACGCGATAATTTTTGAACGGATGAATGGATTTGTCTCAGATTCAGTGTGTCAATGCTCTAGGGTAGGTTCATGAACTGATGCGATTTTGGAGGACAACACTTACTAGATAGCTGAATTCAAGATGGACAAATATTTGTTTGGTCCATAATTTCTGACTGGGTGGATGGATTTGCCCCAAATTTATATGCATATGCATTTATATGCCAACACTCTGCAAAATGCCCCTGTGACGTCACCATTTGGATTCCTTGAATCAAACTTGAATCCTACAGAAAGCTTGGTTGTGTTTCAGGGTTATCCCTTCAGCTTACTTCCTGCATTCTTCTAGTTAGGGGCAGCTGGTGATGGCTGTGTCCGAAATCACTCCCTATCCCCTACTCCCTACCCCCCCCCCATATAGTGCACTCACTTATAGTGCACTCAACAGCAATGCCCGAGATTTCGGACACTGGAGTCGGCGCTGTTGAAAATTATCATAAAATATAATTATAAAAAATATAATTATACAATTCTAAAATCATCACAAAAAGTCAGAAGTACTTACATTTATAACGATTTGCCGTGGTCGGTCGGTATTTACTCCCGCCGTGCCATTTTCTTTAATTTTTAAAATATATATTAGTTATCTATGAGTAGATGCAATAATTTGTATACCTTGCACAACTGCTATGCAATAACTAATAAATGTAAACAGAAACTCCCCTCATCATTACTCCGGCAGAGCAAATCCGGCCAAGCCACGCGCAATTCACTTCAAATTTTCACGTGTCCGATAAAAAAAAATAAATAAACCAAAACCCACACCATGCAGCACTGTTTTTGCCACATTTAAAATTGTCTGTGCAAAGAACCTCCAAAAAGGCAATTACTTGGGCCACAAAAAATTATTCAATTCAATTACTCAATTAACTTGAATAATCATTTCAACCATAATGTGATTAAGATGAGAAGACTGCTGTATTGAAGTATATAGGCTAGAAGATAATCTTTTTGATGACTTGTGACAATAATTGTAATACATTATATTTTCAAAAGACAAAACAGAAACTCAAAATTATAAAAACCATTTTTTTTTTTTTATCAACAACCAAACTCCGTAACTTCTGTCTACTAACCACATGTATCAACAACAACTGTTACTGATAAATTGGGTCCTGACATGTTTAGGGTCCATGTTTCTCTTGCTCCATGTTTGAGCAGTTAACTGTGTCTTCACACCACTGTTGCAACACTCTCCACAGCACAGACTGTAAGTAAACAAACACATGCTTTTTGGACTGAACTAAAATACTAGAAATGGTGGGGAGTGGACAAATATAAGAGATATAAATGTTTTTGTAGATTGAGATTATATCAGTCATAGTAGCAACAAAATGTAATTGTATAGCCACTTGGCTGGAAGCTGTTGGGGCGGTATTAAATAAAGTAAGCTTTACTTTAGCTGTACGGATTTGCCAAAAAAATAAAATCCAGATTTTCGTCTTTGAAAATCTCAATTTTCGATTGGATTCAGATTCCTTGAAGAAAAAAATGAAAGTAAAAGTGAAAGAGAGAAAGAAGAGAGAGAAAGAAAAAGAGAAAGAAAGGAAAAGAGAACGAGAGACAGAATAAAAAGTAAAGAAGAGGAGAGAAAGAGAGAAAGAAAGCGAGAGAAAGAAAGGGAGGGAAAGGAAAAGAGAAAGAATAAATTAAAAGAGAAAGAAAGAAAAAAAAACAAAGACAAAAAGAAAAATAAAGAGTGAAAAAATAGAGAAAGAAAAAGAGAAAGTGAGAGAAGTATTCAAAAGCGTGACAGGCTGATCAGTGCAGGTTTCAGAAAAGCTGCGATACCGATATCTCCTCTTCAATGTGAAACTAGGCGATTTCTGCGGACACATGGTTTGCGTGCGATTTACAGATTAAAGTCTCGCCTTTCAAACGAGCCATACTACCATAGCATGTTTCAGTTGCGTCGGGTGACGGCTCGGGGCCGGTCGGAACACCTAGTGCGCGGGTGAACATGCTGTTCACATAACATTAGAATGATTTGAATGCCGAAGATACGGCTCTCTAAACTCTCTCACACACACACACATACACACAACACACACATATGTGGTTTTGGCTCGGCACAACAGCCGTTCTCCGCGAAGCCACGGACAGGCACACACGGCTGAGCGGCAGGAGTGCATTTAAAACCTCCCGCTGCATGCCTCTGTCAGCAGCTATGTTCAACGTTATGCTGAAGTTTAAGTGTGATTTTATAAACGTTATAGGTCCATTGTTCGGCGATATCAGGAATTTCCCGGGGTGACGCACAGCTGCTGGAGCACCACATATGCGCATGCGCAGGAGTGCGTGTGTGAACTCATTTGGTTGTAACAATGTTAAAGTATATTATTGAAAAACGGCACCGTTGTTGCTCACATTGGCTTTTCTACCACATGGCGGTGTGTTGCTGTGCGTGTGTTCGCTTATATGCGCCCAGTGTAACAGGCGCCGCAAGATCGCTGCAGTGTTTGTCCCTGCTATTGGGGGGACAACATCCTGGAAGGGCCAGGAAATTACGGGTACGGTTCGGTTCGTCGGGGACATTTATAGTGGTCCGGGCATGGATCTTACATTTTAATTCGGTCGGGTAACGGGGTAGATCTAGAATGAAGTATGACGGTTGCGGGTGGGCACGGTTTGTGAAAATCTGACCACATCCCTGACCAGGCAATTTTAAAGCCCAGCTAAAAGCATATTTATTTAGAATACCCTGAAGTGTGGTGACTGCTGCCATTATTCTTGTACGTTCTTTTTCTACCGCTACACTGTTTTACAGTTTCATTTTATTTTTATTTCAAACCTGCACCAAGGCCACGGGGTCACTGATGCCAAAACATCTAGACGCTATTGTGTTACTTATAGGCCTAAAGAAATGCACCAAAATGTAATGACTTGTTCCGTGTGTCATTTCCAACAATTGTACAAACTTTCATCCAGAACCGTGCGCAAGTTTTTCAGTTATCCTGCTGAAAGACAAACCAACGTGACTGAAAACATAACCTGCTTGGCACTACATGATAATCAGCAACTAATCGACTCTTGAAATAATTGTTAGTTGCAACCCTAGTATGTACGGGAAGCCCGTTTGCTCCAGCCACTCCCATGCCGGTCATCAGAGCACAGCTGCACCTCATCTACCGGCCATTTCCCGGTCACATGTCAGGGATTTTTTTTTTAAATGAAAATAGTCCATACAAATGAAGTGAAGCATCGCTTACTCAATGTCCTACACACACTCACACAGGGTTCCCTTACACAGACGTTACTGATACATGATTAATTAATTTGAAATGTAATCCCATTACTAGATTTTAAAAGAAACTTTGTTACTTTTAGAAAAAGAGATTATTGAAACTGTTCCAGCTTTGATTTTAAAAATTCTATTTAGCCACTAGAAATATGGGCAGTGTGGAAAAATAGGATGTGGATAGGGTGGATTGCCCTAATGTGAACCACTGCCTAATGTGGGACATCTAAGATGCATTCAGTCTGGCTCCTCGCTAAACTAATGAATATCAGTGAAACCATGGTAAAAGCAAACTATGGTAACATTAAGTTCAACGCTACATTTCACTGTCCCACATTGGTTGCAAAAGTTGCAAAAAATGTCCCACATTAGGGCAATCCATTCCACCCTACTGCTGCCAGCACATTTAGGTTAAGGTTAACTCTACTAAACTAAGTCATGATTGCATTATTTTCTTAGGATTAATGCAATCATGCATCTCTATTAGTCCCAACTTCAGCGCCTTTGTTGGTGCCACGCATATTACTGAAATACTGATAGAGACCGACTTAACTAAAAATGCAAAATAAAATAATAATGATATGTATATTAGTGGTGTGGCGTTTTCACAATTTCCCATCGTGAAGACCGTGGTCCCAAAGAATCGATAGGATCACCAAAAACGTGATCGGGACATCGCTGCTCGCTCATATCCTTGTCCCCTCCACAAGGAATATCAAACAAGTGGTTTTTAATAACATCTACGCCGTTGTCATCTTCCATATTTCAAAACGAATCCTATGTACCCTCAAGAGCTAATTATCTTTTTATTACCCCGTTTTCATGAATGTCACGTTGTCAACCTTTACGCTCCCGCTTTTTTAAACCTACCCCAATAGACAATTCACACAAAAACACGCAAGCGCGTGAGTGCACGGCATATACAGTCCAAACTTGGTTCAAGGTGGTTCCACACAATGCGACTCTATGACGATTTTGACGTGTCAGCAAAATCCACTGTACTCGCCTCACTGGGTACACAAATGTAGTGCGTGCTCGTGTGCGTGTGCGTGTGCGTGTGTGTGTGTGTGTCAGAGAGAAATAGACAAACAGGATAGGCAGACAAGAAAAGAGATGCAAAGGACCGTAAAACATCTAAAGAAGAAGAAGAAAGTAGACAAGAAAAGGCACGGACAGACAGGCGGACAGGATGGGCGCCGAGAGGTAGTGGACGGTGCCTCGTGGTGCCCTAAATCCGTAATATGCACCAAGAGCATCTTTGTCCATATGTTCGCTAACTGCGTCTGGATCATACAAAGAAGCCGGGCATGCGCGTCCCTGCATGCACACGGTTCATACCACGGAGCTGCCATATTCGCAAACATGCCATGCGGTGTTGTAGCTGCGTTCTAAAATTGTTATAAACCTGGGCATGTGACTGGTGAACCGGGGAGAGAGGACAGGACACTTGCTGATTTTTTTAACGTCGATTGGGGGCATGGGTGACGCCTAAAGTCTACCTCTTCGACTCAACTCACTTACAACGTCACTAATCCACTTATTACATGGCGCATTTGCAATCGTCGTCTCCAGTTGTCTCAAAGCGTTTGACAAGAATACAATCTCGCGTGTCACGGTGCCTTTTGTATAGCCGATTTGATTCCTCCGTACGAATTCGAAAGCACACCGAGCCCTCCCTCGCATGATCAGCATTTTGTGACGTGCCAATCTGTGACACGTTATTTAACGAGTAGCGCACATACAGCCTTCAGTGCAATATACATGTTCTGTTCAATTGACAGGAACGTTGGCCAGATCACAACAGACGGCTGGGACAGCTTGTCTATCTGGGAGATGGAGTGGTGGGGGGAGGCAGGGCCCATAGAAACGCGTTAGATGGGAGGCGGATATGGCAACGCCAGAAAGTGGATAGGTGGATTTTAGTTCCGACAAGTCAGTGCAAAATAAGACATGACGTAAAATACAAAACAGTGGATACCTAAGCTAACGCACCAGGAGCACCGGGCCAAAGCTAGCTCGGTTAGCCCCCCCCGCCACCCACTCCTCAGTAACTCGTTCCACTCACCACTGTGTCTGATTTCACTTGCTCACTGGTTGCACACCCGGGGATCCGTGTCCGTTCAAACCGAGTGCCATTCTGGGGGGAGGAGAGCTGCCGCGGACGCCTTGCGATATGTTCCGAGGAGACAGCGAAGCTGCTTGAGGGGCCGTGGCCGGAGATGGCCCATACTAGCTGGGATAGAGGATGCTGGCCACACGGCGGACACCGCGGAGCTTCTGTTGTTGCTGGCTGCTGCCAGCCAGGGAAAACGCGGTGCGCATGCGTGGTATGGCTGTCAAGCCACATTCACACAGGACCATCCAAACGCCGCTTTGTGGTCGGCGTTCGTTGGTAAAACAGTGCTTCTCCAAAGCGCATGTAACCTAGTAACCTATTTGTGCGTATATGCTGCTGCGCGTCAATTCGCGTCACGTTATGTAGGGCAACGCGCAAATATACAATATGATGAATGAGGAGTCACACGCGGTAATGTGCAACACGGTCGATATGAGTAATCCAGAAATTTGGAACGAGTCATTGGAACTCAGCAGCCAATTTCACCATTGTAATAACGCCCACACACACATATTTATGCAAATTAAAACTGTCACAAAAATGAATTATACAGAAACAATATGATTCAGCTCGGCATGTATGCAGCAACACCTCTGTGCATCTAGGTATCTCCAAGGTAAAGATTGCGATATAGAAAGTTGATATTTCCAAAACAAATCAAAATTAAACCACAATTCACTAACATAGTTCCCATAGAAAAGGTATATATTTTAATATACTGGAATCAAAAACAACCATGGTTGGCCAAATATAAACAAGCAGGTCATACACGTATAGGCCTACTTTAAAAAGTCAGTGACATGAACACATGTTAATCTTTCCACCCTGTACACATGACAAAAATATATATTTTTCTACAAACTAATTGGACTGCTAATGCCAGAAGCTAAAAAGATGCATGCACATTATTGAGTACGGTAGATTAAGTCGGAACTGTCGTCTATGACATTATGGGAGCCTCGTAATGTCTGAGAGTTATGACATTTGGAAGGAACAGTGTTGAGCAAGTTCATATTTAACATGAAGGAATTCATGAACTATCGTTCTTTGAACACATTCGTGTACAACACTGGGGAAGGAAGTGAAATAGAAAGCAAAGTTACCTACAAACTATGCATTCATAGGTAGAAATCCGACGTCATGACAAATGTCACATGGCACTATATCGAGGTCACAGAATGCTCGCCGGATTATGATGCCGCGCGACGCCAGTCGCGATGGGGCATTTTCCATTGACTTGAGGGTCGGGGGCAGGGTGTGGAATATTGCATCCTGTATCCCAAGTACTCTATGAGCGATACAATCTGCAAAAACAACAACAAGAAGTGTAATTATTGGGGATGGTTGTGTTCCAAAATTACCCTTTTGTGTCCAGTCTGCTCTCTCATTTTCATAAATTTTACTTAATTTGACATATTTTATTATGCATTGTGCACATTTCCATGTATTGCTGGAGAACCTTTTTGTCCCTTGTCTGAATCCGTTACAGACTTGCGGCCATTCATGTGGGTGCAGCACTCGAACAAGGCTGAAGCCGTCTACAACCATCATAGAAGTTATACGTGTGCAAATTTACTACAGAATCACACACAGATAAATATAGTGAACATAGGATCGTGCCTCTCATCACCTGTTATCGGGCTACATGGGTTTGAACAAGTTACCTGAGCTAATGAGTTATTGAATAGGTTGTGTTGCCAATACTACTGTGTTGTTGTTATTATATTATTTACTGTACCAGGGTGCTGAGGGCTGATCAATGGCCTAAGACCCTAAGTCAAATACCATGTCTGTGTGTATCCACAACCTGACAATAAAGTTATTCTGACTCTGATCCTTGCGTCTTCATGAGAATGGCAGAGTGGTGAACTTGCGCTGACATCATGGGAGACATCCTGCCTGTCATGAGACCGCTGGCTCACTTTGTCCCTTCTCCAGGGCTTGAAAACGAAATTACTTTTCAAACATTCCATTCCGAACGGTTCAGGCAGGCCTATGTTTAACATTTTCGTTCTCTGAACCGTTCCGGCACCAAAATATCTGTTCGTTCTTAAAGTTCCTTATCGTGTGCAATGTTAAGTTTAGGTATAGTTTGTGCAAAATACATTTGGTGGACTTTCAAACTTCAGTGTAACTGTATTAACGTGAAAACCGGGTTTAAAACGCCATTACAGTCGCTTCCTTGTCTGTCCACAAGATGGAGCCCCAGATGCTTGCCGACTGACAGTGAAAGTGGACGAAAGGAAAGGATATGTTAAAATATATAGAGAACAACGTTTTTAACTGGTTTCGTGGATTTCATTATGTTCCGTTTCTGTTCCGAAACAGTTAAAGAAATATTTTTTCGTTTCCGTTTCCGCTCCTCATAAAATATCGTAAAATTCTGTTCGTTTTCCGTTTTCGTTCCTTGAACCTTGAGCCCTGCCCTTCTCACTGGAAATCTGTTGAAAATCTGACAACTGACAACAGGGGTGTAGGCAGGGGTGTAGAATTAGAAAACAGGTCAGTTGGGCCCAAAATGTGGAGTTGTATGCTGAGATATTGTCAGTGACGCGTTACTAGAGGTGCCGTCGCATTGGATGGGGATGGGGGTGGCTATCTCAAATGTGGGTGGACCCAGGCCCACCCCTACCTACGCCCCTGCTGACAACCCAAGTCACAGGTTCGCTCAATAGGCACTTGTCAAAGAACACCTGGTTTGGCATATTGAGGTCATGTGACAAGAGACTGTAGCAGCTTTCAGCAGGGCCAGTGACTGCTCAGGCTGTGTGTGATATGTTATATATACAGACACACACACACACACATACAGACATATATATTAATATATATATATATATATATATATATATATATATAGTAACGAAAGGCTGTCCCCTCGTGGAGGAGCTGGGAATAGAGGAACTTACATCGGCAATAGCTGAACTCAGCCATTGCCGAGGTTCGGCAATGTTCGTTCGGACTCTATTTAAGGAGGCATGTAGGCAGGTGGAGGACCGCCAAGGATGGCGGCCCAGAATGCACCACGCGTGCATTCACTACATTGCCCTCTCCCGATATGGCTCTCGTCCCGAGAGCCGCTCCAACTCCACGGCGCCTTTCGTCTGATCAAGCGGCCCCGCGGCCATCCCCACCGCGTGCGGTCC